>JAQFXZ010000840.1:0-15238 GCA_034694025.1 Ceratophysella scotica | reverse complement strand
AAGCTTCGAATGGACAATCTCGCGCTGCGGATATTGTGGAGAAAGTAGCCTCAATGCGTCTTCCCACTGCAAAGTAGTTGTTAGGAATAAAGTTGAAAGGATCGATCAATTTCAATAACGAGCAGTTGCTGTGCATCCCTCACTCCCTGTATCCAGGGCAAATGGACTGTTTGTTGTTTTCCTCCTCTTTTCTAGTAGGGTGAATCCAGTAGCCTTTTTTTCTTTTAACCGTCGTACGGGACCGGAGCTCATGTATCTAATGAAAACAGGATTTCTTGCCCGGAACTGATTGCATGGGAGGAGTTAACGTTGCTATGGCATTCGCGAACTCCAGCCCGTACGACGGTTCCCGCGCTGTTATGATAAAATCGGCTACTGGACCCACCCTACTAGGAAGACGGGAAGAAAACAACAAACAGTCCATTTGCCCTGCCTGTATCCCTCCCTCCTTCTGTCGCACAACTTTGTCAACAAGGCTACCAAATTCAATGCCATGGCAACCAAATCCTACACAATACAATATCTTATAATTAGCAGTTGCTGTATGTATGCATGCATGACAATAGGGTGGGCGACAGTTGGGCGGAGACAATAGGGTGGGCGAAAGTTGGGTGGGGGCAAAAGGGTGGGCGAAAATTGGACGTCGACAATAGGGTTGGGGAATGTTGGCCGGGGACAATAGGGTGGGCGAAAGTGGGCGGGGATAATAAGGTGGGCGCAAGTTAGGCGGGGACAATAAGGTGGGACAAACTTGGGCGGGACATGAAGGTAATGAAAATATATTTGAAAAATTCAATTCAATACACAGATCAGTGTTAAGCACTGATTATTGGGCAGCTAGTATTTGAATATCGGCCTGTTTCCAATCAATTCTGGGTTGCAGGGTTGAAAACCTGAATTTGAACCAGCCTTATCAAAAGGGTCAAAATTTGAATTTTAGCCGGGTCTCTGGCCTTGTCAAAAGGGTCAAATTTTGAATTATTGCCGGTTCAAAAGTTTAAAAGATTGAGTTTTAGCCAGGTCTTTAATAATAGCCAAGTTGGAAGGATCAAATTTTGAATTTAAGCCGGGTCGAAAGTGTAATAATGTTTGAGTTTTAGCCCTGTTTCCACTTATAGCCAGGTTAGAAAAGTGAAATTTTGAATTTTAGAGATGCATCTAATTATTGCAAGTCAGAAGGATCATAAGTTGAATTTTAGCCGGTTTTCTAATTATAGCCAGGTCAGATGGGTCAAAATCTGAATTTAAACTGAGAGAAGCTAACCGGTATTAGAAATTGTCCTGGTTTCAAATTATGGCCGGGTTCGCAGGGTAATTATCTGAATTAAATCCCGGAATATATTTGGGAATATTCGCGGTATTACAATAGACAAAGTAAAAAAGTATTAATAACTCAAGAATTAAAACAATCGTTTTCTTCTGGAATCATTTATTCGGATGCAATAATTACCTCAACAGTATGGAAACTGGAAACTGGCTCGTCAGTACTTACAGTAAAAATAAAAATCGCATTTAACATCAGTTTAGAACTAAACTTGTAACATATTTAACAGCAAACCAATTCAACTTTCCATATTTTAAAATAAAGAATATGTTCATTGTTCATTGTTCATAGATTCAAAATAAATTCACCCCATAAACTGTATTTATATTATTGGTTTAAGGGGAATAAAGATTTATACTATTATACGTATGTATCATGTATCATGTGCCACATCAGTCCCTTCAGTGTGGCAATGTTTTGTGATAAGCTGATTATTTGGAACCCCAGTTTCCCAATGCCACTATGGGAAAATCCTTTCGATGACCATGGGGTCAATATCAGCTTCAAGTGCTCTTTTCCATTCTTCCCTATCCGTACCGAATATGCGGAGGTGTGACGCCGTTTCTTTCGCCATGAAAGGCTTGATTAGGGCGATCCATAGAGAGAGCATTGGTGGACCTATGGAAATTTTGTAAAATCAATTTTAATCTGTAAAATGAGTTCTTCTCTGGGTAAACCTACACTGTTGGGGATAATTTGCTTACAGTTTATGCAGTACTCCTTCTGCATCACTCCTGCGTAGTTGTCATCATACAGCCGCAACATATGGACAAGAAACCTCATGCCTGAAACAAAATAATTGGAATGTCATTTAAATTTTGTATAAAACGATGTTCATGAAAACGTGTCAAATTGATTGATACATGATTCTAAGTTTGAGACTGGCGGCACTTACCACTGGGTGTGAAGAATCTCATCGAGAATCCTGTCATGTCGTGTATAGCGGTGACCTGGGTGACGGGTCGTCCCACTTTCTCGGTTTGCTGATTCACTGCTTCTTCCATGCTCTCAAACCATTTGATCATGTATCGTTTTGCGCGTTCATCGTTCCGATTAACGTCCCATTCCCCAAATTTTGAAATCATGACTGTTAAAGAAGATGTCAGATTTAAATTAGGGTTTGTCTCGAAAATAAGTATAATCTATATGGCAATATGGCATAATTTGGGTTAGCAACTTACCAGGTCTGTCTTCCAGATCATAACCGTTGAATTCATATGGAAAGGATTTCTGAACATCGTTGAAATTTTCCAACAACGTCTTTTTTGCTCCCTGTTCCAACCTCCATTGTTCATTCTGCAAGGAGATTATGAAAAACAAGTTATGGCTTATATGTTGTATTTCCAAGTATTAATAAATGAATGAGATTGCTCGTGAGTTTTTGCTCCTATTTTTAATATTTGATTGCTCACCTGTTTGATTGCAGCGACAGCCTTCTGCACATCACCTCCATTGACTGTTAATATAAAATTGATTGATTGAATAATTAAATTGAATACTTGGACGGATCGACTTTTCAATGAATTTCCCAAAAATACTAGTCGCCAATAGGGATCAATTTAAATTGATTTATTCCTAGAATTACTTGAACATGGATTCAACCAGGGCTGGGCGAAATCATAGGAGAATGATTTTCAAAATTATTTATTAAAATCACAAAATTAAAATCAATCACTTTTCGCCGTCAAAATCAAATCATCAAATCAAGATCAGTGATATTTTTTATATCGCGATTTTAAAGTAAAAAAAACGTGAATTAAAATCGCGAATTTAGCTGAAAAATGTTATTTTCCAGAACAAACGAGATACTTCTAAAAAATCAAAATACAAAATACAGTCATTTTTTTCAAAATCAACATCCAAAAATCAAAAGCCTCAATATTGCAAAAATTATAGTTTTAAAATCATTGATTTTCCAAATCATATGATTTTGCCTAACTCTGGATTTAACTAGGATGAATCGAAAATTAAAATTAGGTGAGGTACCTCTGAGCCATCTGTCGAATTTTTGTTCAATTTCAAGCGTCTTTACTGTGTAAAGCCTCATTGGGCTCAGGTCCCTTTTCGAATTTTCCAAATTCATTGGGCTCAGATCCATTTTTGAATTTTCCAAATTGACACTTGAAATAACGAAACAAATCTTACTGCAGCAGTAGACTACTATGGATATTTTTGGATATCAAAATCTGATAGAATAGTGCTGCGACGGATGAAGAAAAGACAGGATGCATCTTGCTTTTATACTAAAATTCTTAAATTGACGAGATTGAAATGAATGAAAAAATGAATGAAATGAATTAATGAAACTTCTAGATACGAGAGAGATTCCTCTTAGTTACCGTGCTTGGTGTTATAAGTGGTCCTGGTTACGTAGTAGAATAATTCGATGTAATAATGAAATACCTCAATTTTCGTCAATAATTAGAAATAAACCAATTTTCTCCTGATATTCCTCTTGTTAATACGTGAATCCAAATAAAGAAAAATACAAAGGACAGCTGTAATCTCTCAATTGTCTCTAAAACAACAACAAACATATTAAGACTGCAAGTCTTAATTTGGCACTAAGTGCCTCGTAATAACAAAATAAGTCCAATCATTTTTTGATCTTGTCTACGTCATAAGCAAAAATATGGAGCATTTAGCGTGTGTGGAGTGTGGAGGTACCTACTTGGAAAAATTGTTCTACGTCTTTTTAACAAAGATTCATTGCACGCAAAGTAAGCTGACGGGAAATTGGGAACGTTTTAAGTTCTATTGAATCAAAATTGCGAGCTAGTACATACCTAGCTAATAATTTTATACATTTTAAAATATTAGTTGATATACAATATATCTCTGGAATAATTGTGTTGGTAGCACAAGACCCTGTCAAGCGCCTATGAAGTTACAGTCAATTATCTCTCTATGCAAAAATCGGAAAACAAACCAATTTGCTATAAAACCTGCTATTTTAAACTATTTTACCCAAAAAATATAGCAAATATGCCATAGTAGCATAGAAAAGAAAGTATGCATATACTGTCGTATGTAAGACTTACACAATTATTCAAATTATGTAAGGATAAATATATTTTCGAATGTGTTCAAAGCTCTGTGATGTTGGAGCTAGTATGGGTAATTGGCTATTTTACATATTAGACGTCTAATTGGGAAAATAATATCTAAGCAACATTGATTAATCCTTGCAAATATGAGCATTCGATTTCTAAAGTTAGCTGCTCTTACTCAGCATTTTACGCTCTTTCCATTGGTATATTTTTAACACAATCAACTAAATGTATGATAGGTAATGAATTTGCGTTGTCTGAACTTTGTTGAACTTTGTTGAACCCTTGGATGTTAATTTCATGTGTTTAGCTGTATCTGATAGAATTAAGAATTGTACCATTGGAAAGAGCATAGAATTCTGAGTAGGAGCGGCTAACAACACAAATTCGCAAGCGGTAATCAACGTTCTTTAGAATTCACTTTTCGCTTTAGCCGGCTATTATGTAAATTCGCCAATTATCCAAACTCGCTTCAACATAGCCAAGGAAAGCAGTACTCAATATTTAAAATCATAGTTTATTTATGGCCCAGCCAATATTTGCATTTATTAAATGTTTTTAATATAATCTGTTTGAAAATATTTTCATTATTTATTTAGCGGAAATCTGGGAATTGAACCATGAATTAGCCGCTTCAGCATGACGATTCAACCAGCTAATATTGGTTTTCACCTTCCTTACTGCTTCATCAAGAGTTTCTTGCTCGGCTGCTAGAATCGAATTCTCCTTTGCCACGAAGTTCTGAAGCTGTATGTATGAAACAGAGACATGCGAATTTGCCTTGTTTTGATTACACCTAACTAGACCGGCAAGACTAATGCCCACTGGGTAATACGTTTCTGTTGTTGATCAAGTACCAACCGCGCGGAAATTCAAATATTCAGACACATTTAGCGCAGAGCTGTGCGCGAAACTTTTAGAGCGGCGGTAGTTTGTTCTCAGGATGTACATGGTAGCGGAGGCGGTGAAGGGTCTTAGTGGCGCTGTACTCTGAATTCTTGCCCTAGTATCCAAGGGAAACCACGACAAACGGTAAATCCTGCGGTACTCATAACAAACCTCCTTTTTTCAAGAAATTGCTTTATTGCCGGTCTAGTTGTGTAACCAAAGACAAGCCAAACTCGCACGTCTCTGAGATGAAATTGAAGTGTAATTGTATTTTTATATCCGATGAGCTCTTGGTTTTTTGGCTACATAGATACGAGATAAAATCAATGTACTCACAATTTGTAGATCCTCTTCCGTGTTCAGGAATAAAGAAAGTTTGGAAACCGCTTCGATTATGGATTTTGTTGTCACACTGTGATATAAAAAAATTGATTTTATATAAAATAATTTTTTTTTACTTTTGAAGCAGCCGAATTTCAGACTTACAACAGTTTTAATTCTTCTACGTTTTCTCTGATGAACTTGAAAGTTTAAGAACTTGCATGTGAATTTTCCGCAATGAATTCTAAAATTTCTCCTCCATCTTGACCTTGAATCCCCAGCTTGTCAAATATCAGTCCTTCCAATAAACTAATCGTGGACAATACAAAAGCCTTAGACTCAGAGTCACCGAATACCAAGTCTTGGTGATGATGTTCATCTTGAAGATGATTCTAAAAAAGATCCATACCTGTTAATATTAGTTTTGTTTGAAGAACAGCTTAGAGCTTTAAGGAATCGGTTTTTGAGAACCGAGGATGTCGTTGTTTTATACTGTTGCTGAATGAAGTTCCATATTTCATTGTTCTCATCGGAACGAATTGCGGAACAGTATACAGAATCCTGGAGGTCAACTGGTATCCTGTCGTAAAACAGGGAAATCTTAAGAACCAGCATTTTATTTTGGAAAGGTTTAACACCCCGAAACCTAAGACGAATCGATGTGGTCCTGTAAGATGTTCTGTACAAATTACGGATTGATTTTTGGATTTGCCATCCAAGTTTTCATCATTTGTTTTGACTGATCATTGAAATTGGAAGCCTCGAGCAAAGACAACCACCGAGACAGCTCCATTTTTAAAATCGATGGTTTCGTAGCGGGATTGAGCTGAGCATCTAAATTTAAAGCTGCCTCCAATTTCCTTATCCAGTAAGCCTAAGGAATTGTATCAGGTGCTCAATGTGTAATGTGTATTTACTGCCAAAAACGTATGCTTTTTTTGAATTTGTTTACCTTGAATGCAGGATAATACTTAGTACCGACAAATGAATTGTAAATTAATTTAATTCTGCTAATAACTGCTTTCCAAACAGTTACTTCCGTTTCACGATGTAGATAGTTTGTCAGATTCAGAACAGTCTCGATCGGAACGTATTCTAAGAGAAATGTTCATAATCAAAATTGCCCAAAAAAACTCTGAGAAAATTATTCATGATTTTTTAAAATCTAATACCATTTTCGCTACAAAGCGCCAAGGTCAAAAAGTCTAAATGCAGTTGACTTCGAGCGGATGCAGGGAAATACTCATGGTTAGAATCCATTTGTTTCTGAATCATTTGTGTCAGCTTTTTATCGTATTGGACGAGGTAGTAGCCTGTGTGTTTCAATATCTGTTTAAATATTTTGACCCGACTTACTGAATTTAAATTGATTAAATGACTTATAGTGGGAAATTTAACCAATTGAACGAGGATTGATAATATAAGGAGGTTCTGCCGAAATATTAAGAACTATTTGGCGAACGCCCTGAGGAATCCAAGCATCCGTGTAGTCTTCCCTGGATCCAGAATTTTCGCTTGGCCAGACAGTCACAGGCACCCACCAAGTTGTATCTGGATCAGATGTATCTTCTCCAATGAATTTCTCCTGTTTTGTTTAACACATTTCAATTGAAGTGCATACGGGTTCTATCGATTCTATAGGCTTCTACGCGAACTTTCTGGTTCTATTGTATTTAGCCTTTTTTTTGTTATTCTGTCTAAATATGCATACACAAATAAATACGACATTTTTAAAATACTTCTCTAAAAATAAATATTTAAATCTCAATCAAGTGCTTTTAACAATAGATTGGCTGCCTAAAAACTTAATTTGTATGTCTCACCTGTGAAATCAAAAGCTGTCCTTCGTCCAAAGCTGAAACTCTCAACAAAGGAAACCCTCTTTGCGTTGTCCAACTATCTAAAATTGTCTTAACAGGCACAGGAACAATATCTTCGGGAGTTGCGTCTTGAAGCATTTCGAACAGGTCATCCTGAGCGGCACCTTTGTATTGACTGTTAAAAGTATAATAATCCTTCGTGTAAAACTAAATTGCCTGTGACAATTTTGCTTCAAACGAGGTGGTATCGTACAATGACTCACAAGATATCCAGATAATGCCTAATTCCAGTATGGAAGACAGGTTCAGTGAGGAATTTTGAAGTCATGCGCAAAATCGAAGCTCCCTTTTCATATGGAATTCGAGTGTATATGTTTGCAACTGCTGCTGAAGTTGCTGGAAAGTTTTCCAGCGGATGCGAATCTAGTTTAATCAAAGTATTTCAGAAAATTATAGGACGGTTTATCCTGAATTTGTTTTGAGTCAGGGTTGATACGAGAATTGCCTCAAATTTTGGACAAAACGAAGTCGACACCAGTCGACATCGGAAAGGCCGAGAGATTTTGGGATTCGGGAAAACTTTATTTCAAAATATAAGCGATTGAAGGAGTTTCTGATTTTTCAGATATTCGAGGGTGATTGAAGATCCGATTTGAGATTTGAAAAATTGGGACTTATGGAGATTTTATTATTATTAAATATTTGCTGTAACTTTAAAAAAATTTCCTCCAAGCCAATGCGGTGCCTTTTGCAATCTATTTTTAAATTCTTAAAACTGGTATTTCACCAGCTTGTAGAATCTGAAAATGCTCCCAAGCTTGTTTAATCGGCTGCTTTCATTAGAGCATATTTACAAGAAGGCATTCACCATTCAAGAGTGCTATAAAAAATTCCGAAAGGGAAAGAATTATTACATTCACACTGCATGGTTAGATACCTTTAGTTGCATCAAAGTCCATAGCAACTTGGCGAACTCTGAGCGGAAACTCTGTCCAAGGTAGCAGTTCCGGGTTTGTATGGTTCATTCCATAATGTGCGTAGAAGGTTGCAAATCCTTCCTTAAGCCAAACGTAGGCCCACCTAACGTAATTTGAATTGGTTTAGAATTAACAGTAGAGATCTCATGGGTTGTACAAAATGTTTTAAACCCACCATTTGCAATTCACCAAATTTCCAAACCACTGATGTGCCAATTCGTGTGACGTCACATAGTTAATTTGGTAGCGCTCAAGCTCACTGGTCTCATCCGGGAAGTACAGTATAACTGGTTCCCTAAATTAATATTGATATGAATGCAAACTAGAACCCTTAGTATTTTAAGAACGAGGGCCGTTTCAGATGTTTCCATTTCCACTTCTTTAGAATTTTCAAGATAATCCGCACTCTCTCAAATCTAAATTAAGTTTATTTATCGGAAACATATGTGAAAAACAGAATACTTGATTTTAAACAATCAGAGTGCAGCTTACTTGTAGGTAATTAGGCCCCAGTTTTCCATTGCATTAAAGAAGAAATGCGGAAGCGCCACGGAATACGCCTTGCTTAATGGATATTCTACTTTAAAGAAATCTTCAAAATATGTCAGCAGATTTCCTGCCAGATTCACGGCGTATTTGCCTCCGCCGCGTTCAATTTGATATGGAGCAGCATAGGTCCTCATTGTAACATTTCGAAAAGTACCAGTAGTAGCTTCTTCGTATGCGAAATTGGAAACTATCATGGCGATGATGTAAGGAGAAATTGAAGGGGTTGTTTCAAAAGTATCCCAGTACCAGCTAGGAAGTTCAGGTCTGGGCGAAAAATGGATTCAAGGTTTTAAAACATAAACATACACGACGAATCCGGCTTTTTAATTTGTTTCGATTCCATACATGGGCGTAGTTGACTCCAGCTCACCATTGGACATTGCATGATAGGATTCACGACGCCCAACGGTTATATCAAATGTTGCTCGCAGATCCGGCTCATCAAAACATGGGAAAGCTTTTCTGGCATGGTATGGTGCGAATAGTGTTGTGGCCACGTAACTGCAAAAAAGGAGATTGTTATGAGTAATTAGTAATTTGTTGGTATCTCCGTTTGTAGGGGGATTGTTTCATAAGTTTCCGCACATTTTGATAAGCTTTACAACATCACTGAATGAGTTATGCTGAATAATTACCCACACGGGTAAAGTAATGAATAACTCATATTCAAGTAAAACAGTTTTGTTAGTCTTGTTTCAAACAATATAGCGCAAAGCGAAGGAAATTTTCGTGACTTTTTAAGACACTATTTTTATTTGGAAATTACTTCAACATATGTTTTGCCATAATTATTAATATCTGAGCAGCCAAATGAAATGACATGCTTTTGGTGATTTTTTTTATAGAATACTAAAATCCAGTATACCTGTAGCAGTGCGGATGTGGTAATCTCTTTTTTAATTTTCCCAGTAACCATTTTTTAATATTGTATGCAGAAATATCTAAAACAGAAAGAGCTAGACTTCAATCCTTGAAAGTTTAAGCATACTGTATTCCAAAAGGAGTATATTTCCTTCACGAAATGGCTATGAAATTCTTCAATCAAGAAAAGAAAAAGTCAGGAGAAAATTCGCTTTCTGGTTTGAAACGGTACCAAGAACTTTTTAGAAAACAAGTTTGTTTAACTCTTTTTAGGTGTTTACATTCACCTTATCAAGGAATGTTCTGGAGCTTTTGAAACAACCCTCATATAGAAAAAAAAACTGACTTTTTGACACCAGTGTCCACGTCATCGTAATAGTCTTGGTACATTCCGTTGAGTGGGTCTGAAGGAATTTGTGCAATGTACTTGATGTGTACTATGTACTGATTTCCGGCTTCAAGATTCTGATCCAAGCCAATTGTAAGGAAGTTGAGTTCAGAGGTGAAGCTAATTTCCAGTATAGGAATAAGATCACCCGTGAACGCGTCAGCTACCTATTTTAATCCGTTTATCTGATTAAATATAATACAATATATCTGATGTTTTTATTAAATGCACGTTTAATTAGTGATTAGCGTGTTTATTGCATTTACTGTAACTGAAGAGACGTCAATGGTTAAGTTGTTCGCGTGCAGGACTATCTCGTTTGTCAGGTTATGACACTCCACTGCAATGCGAACCGTTCCTGGTGCTGTGAAGAGGTCATAGCCTTCAGTTTCGTCCAAAATAGGCAGAATTCTTAATTCGTAGTGAAATGGGATGATGGATAATGGAAGACGAAAATCTTCTACAATGCGACTGTCATTTGATTTATTCGACACCCTGACATGGACGTGACACGAAATTTCCAATACAAAAGCCAGAAAGACTGTGGCAAAGCTCAGGCTTCTGAATTCCATTACTGCTGCAGCACACAAATGAAACAATAGTGTTGATTCAATGGAGTTATAAAATATACTGGATAACATTTGGAAATATTGTTTAGTGAACTGTTAATATAAAGTACACAAACTCAAATATGTGTTACACAAAACTTATCTAATCTAAACTGATATGCAAAAGGACAGATTAAAAATGTATGTTTAAAGCTCAATGCTTGAAGTCCTCAATCGGTATGATAAGTTCAATGTAATGTACAGAGGAAAATGTCAATTGTTCACTAGATTAAAATTAATATGAAATAGAAAACAGATGTGACGCAATTGATTTTGTTTGCTTCTATAAACATTGGAACATTATCTAAACTAGGAAAATACGATCGGACTGGGTATTTAAATATCCATTAAAAAAGTTAAGTTAATTTGTTTAACGATGTTTAATATTTTTATTAAAATTGCTGGAATTTGTACCAGTGATTCGAAAAACTCTAACATTTCGTTGCTCAAATCTCCTGTCAAATTGTTGTCGATGAAAATATCGTCTTCCGTTAGTACTGCGTTATATGATTTTGCGCACCACCACAGGGGCTGATATTTCAAATAAAATAAAACTGTTTCTTTTAAAATATGAAACCTCATCAGCCTCGACCTAAATATGGCTTCTAGTTGACAGTAAAAAGTAATGCTACGTAAAATCAATCCACTCTTTTGAAAATGGTGATTTAAAAAAAAATTAAAATTCATGTAAAATTGCAGGGCAACTGCGAGCTGAACAGGAATAATTATGAATCATGACCTAATTCTCTCTCAGTGTGCCATTTAATCGTTCCCACATCTTCGGGTCAGGATGATTGTGTTAAAATCAAACAAAGCAGGCTACTAAAACTACAATTGAACTATACCAACTGAGACACACAATTTATTGAGTTCATATTTAATTTGCTATTTGCAGGTTTGATATTCCGCGTGCTACATCGAGCAAGCGCTTTATTTGGATAGAACAGTGATCGATCGGAATTTAGAAGTAAACTCCGACATCAAGCTTCAATTGTCAGTGCAAAAATATTGATTATATATTAAATCCATTCAAGAACTAGAGAAACTTGGAACAAGCCATGTAGTTCTAAAGTACAATGCTAAAATAGAGGAATGAGTAGAACAGGGAACACATAATTGAGCGTATTAGCCAATTCGGTAAATCATAAATGGCTTCTTTCTTCGTGATTCAATACTTGTAGTCTGAGTCTGCACTGCATACATCAGCTTCACTTCAAGCTTGAACTACATTCCTGTTCCTATCTCGTAAACTATTGTGGTGGGAGTATTGCATGATTCCGAATTAATTGCTTTTGTGAAGCAAGAAACATATTTGTTTGAGATTTCGTTAAAATTTTCCCACTGTGTGTACTAAGATTTGGTTTAAATAATCACTAAAATAGGCAAAAATAACAGGTTTTTATGCAGAAATAGGCATTTAATTTTGAAAAAGTAAATACCTGTTGCAAAATAAATTTAAACTGTTCGAAAAATGTCAAGATTGCTGGAAAACATCATTTGAACAATTTAGAATATATGGTTTTGAAACTTTCAAAGCAGGATACTGTCAAAAACTAAAAGCGCATAGAATAGAAAATATATGCTTTCAAAATATGTAAAAATATGCAGTAGAAGTGCAGAGATACGATCCAAAATCCCAAAATATGCACGAAAATTGGAAAAATCAAAATATGGAAATACGTACTAAAACCGTAAAATATGCAATCATGTGCAGCACTAACGCTGGCTATTGGAGCCAGGTCAATGTGAATCTTAGAAATCTGCTGAATTTTTCAAAAAATCTGCAGCGGGCTTACGAACATACACGTTCTTGCGTTGGATTCGTTTCTTTATATTAGTGCAAAAAAAAATCCAGACAATACCTAACTTCTACCAAATGAATTCGGCGTTCCTTTCCTATCCGGGATTCTCGGTAAAACACCCTAAGCACGGAATGTACTCCTGAAACAACGTAGCCATACTAACGTACATTGGCAAAAAGGAACCCAGCACATTTCATGTCAAGGATGTTAAGGCCGTGCCTTAAAGCTAATTATTCCAATCATCTAATTCCGATTTCCATACTCCGAACTTGACGTGGAGCAGCTTCACTCCCATAATTTGAAAAACATTATAAATAGAAGTAATGAAATGGATTCATTTGTCAATTCATTTCTGTGGAAACGTAGAGCAGGATGACAACCCTCAGGCCATTTTTGGACAGCGACAGTGAAAATGAGTTGCTGAGTGAATACTTGGTTAACTTCAGTGCAATGGCTCTAGCCCTCGTAAACTCCGAATCGGCGGACGCCATGCTGTTAGACCAAGAGACCGCGACGGACCTGAGTCCAGAAGTAACAGCGGAGGAATATTCACGGAACAACCTCTCAATTTACATCTTCACGTTTATACTCTTCGTGTTTTCCGTAGTGGGATTTGTGGGAAATCTGGCTGTATTTCTGGCGATTGTCAAGGAACCTGGACTACAAATTGCAAATCAAATGCAGAATATGACAGTCGTCAATTTGGCATTCACGGATATGGGAAACACGGCACTTGTCTGTCTACCTGCAGCTATCACTGTGTTTTGGGACGTGAGGACACTTCCGAAGATTGTTTGTCAGTTCGGCACTGCCTTCACCCTCGGATTCATAGTGACGTCACTCTGTACTATGAGCGTCATATCTATGGATAGATTTGTGGTAAAAAAAATACACCTAAATTTTAAACTTCGAACAAGCTTTTTTGTTTAAATTTTTTTTAAATGGAAGTTTTAATCAAATTATTTCCAATTTTGTTACACTTACAGGCGGTGTGTTGGCCACTTCACTATCCCCAGATAGTGACACCTGAACGATTAAGAAATGCTTGCTTGAGTTGTTGGGCTATCGGCATCTTTGGTGGTGGGGGTACATCCGTCATCAAATTTGGAGCTTGGGTAAGCAACTACAGGTTGCCAAGACGACAACGATAGCTTTCTTCTGTTGTTCTGGTAACCATACAATTGTATTTTTGGCGTTTAAGTTTTTCGAGGCTGGCGTTGGTAGCATTTTATCGCGGTCAAAGCTATAATTACTGAGCTCATATTATACTAGCAGGCCCATAATTAGTGCCAAGCACTGACGCGTGTATTGATTTTTTTTTCACTGCTTTCTTCTATTTAAAAACTGCCTTAATCCAAAACTCATTCAGTTGTCTTAAGATAAAACTATGCAAATTATATTGCGAAGGATTAGGTTGCCATGACATTGAATTGGTCAACTGGTGCCTGTGTTGAAAGATGCATACATAGTTACATAGACACATAGCAACTGCTCATTATAGAGGGTGATTTGAAAGGCTTGTAATTGCTTTCCAGGTGAAATACGACTACGTGGCCGGAGTTTGCGATTTAGCCTGGTTAGAACGTCCTGATGCGTTTCCCTGGGTAGCCTTCTGTTTTATATCGATGTGCTGCATTCCTGGTAAGTAAAAGCACGGCTTCATTCCCATTCCGGAAATCCAAGCAACAGGCATTCTGGCTATTTTATAGCTTGAGCATTCGGAAGAAACACAGAGTTTTAAGTTGAAATGAAAAGTTCAAATCCTGAGGTTGTTGCATGCCTTAACTTAATGTAGCTTATGGTTTTACTGCATTGAATTTAAGCCAACACTACATTTCGTTTATAGAACCTGAAAAATTCGTGTTTAAATTATTGGTAGAGGTTTACTTAAATCAAAAGAATCAAGAAACAACATTTAACTATTTACATCCAAAAATTTTACATATTTTTCGAAAACAATGGTTTTCAGCCGTAATCACACTCATCTGTAACTTTGCCATTATCTGGATGTCACGAGAGAAGGGACGGGCAGGAAAGCTGCAAACTTCTGATGGAAACGCACCTGCAGCAAAGGATACGGGCGCAGTTATGAATAAGAAGGTACGAACAGTTCATCGGAATATTGAACAACTTTTGTAGGCTGTTATTGTCGTTATGTGACATCTGTACTTTTACTATATATCGAATTTAACAGCATTTCAAACTTATAATTGTTCTATTTTTTTATTAGATTCTGAAAGCTATGATGGTTGTCGTTGCGGCCTTCTTTCTTCTCTCTTTTCCTATCGTGCTCATCCGATTCACCAAGTCCCTCTTCCTAACACTGGAAGGTGAAGATTTCCCGCCTTGGGTCACGACCGTGGGCACGTTGGCTCAAATTGCTGCCTCAGTCGTCAATCCGCTCATTTACGGAATATTTCGTAAGGATTTCCGAGATGCATTCAAGAAGTTTGGAAAATACTTATGCGGAGGAGCTTAAGAAATCGTTCTGTTGATTACAACTGGTTCTCATCTCAATAATATCGCTTGGAATCATATTTGTGTCAAATCAATGTATTTATTTTACCGTTAATTGGTGACCTGCAACTGCAAGATCAGTGAAATTATGAATTACAAAATTGAAAATTTGGAATTTACTATATTGTGTTTC
>JAQFXZ010000839.1:0-15250 GCA_034694025.1 Ceratophysella scotica | reverse complement strand
CTGTGCTGTACCCGTTATTGTTTGGCAACAAAGATTAGTTGTGTTTCGAGCGGCTCTTGGAGTTACTGACTCCTCATTAGTTCTGCATTTGGGAAAGGTTCCGGAAATTCCTTGGAGTTTAACCCTTCAACGATGAAACTTAATTGGATAGTTAGATAGATCATTGGAATACAGTATTTCTGCTACTATCTACTATATACTACTACTACGGCGTGGAACGCTTTCAGCTGACTTGTGATTGTTGGTGCCAGTGCCAGCTTGGTGGAGCCTTTGAGCGATAAATGACGAAGACGGAGGAGCACGGAGCAGGAGCAGAAGGCAAGAACAGAGGGAGAGATTCAATATGCTTATCTATTTGCAGCAGGTCATGGAACGGAATTATGTCTGTATTTTAGTCTGTCTATTCGGACTCTAGCTAGCATCTATCTAGCTAAATAGAAAGTAGAAAGTTAGGAAAAGTGTGCCAGTTGTGACTTGTGAGTGACTTGTGACTTGTGACAGGATTCGGATCGGGACGTGGAAACAGGACTTGATTGAGTACCTGTGACTGGATCAGTCGCCGTTTAGGGTTAGGGACCTTCTTGGTCATACTAGTTCGGACCGGATCCGACCGTTGACAGTAGGTTTGATCCTTCACACTTTATTCTGCATTTCGTTCAATTTTCCTTCCATTCCTTCTTGACCACATTTCAGCTGATTCTGACTCCGACTTCTGTTCTGATGGACAGGGAACAGATGACAGAGGACAAGTAATCTTTAGCCTTGCCTGCGGTGGAAGAAGATAGGGCTTCCAAGTTCAGATGCCAGATATTGCTTTGACAATTCATGTATAACTGTATGGCCATGATCTCGCCGTGTCCGTCATATCATGTTCGAATTCGGAGGTCAAAAACAAATAACAAATTGAATAATAAGTACTCGCTAATCAATAAGAGCTATTTACTTCTACTTGCGACAATGGTACTTCCCCAAAGCAATAACCATGACCCAGATAAGATTTGCGCACTCAAATCCAAATCCAAGGAGAATTGCCTTGCACCAGGCGTATATAATTTGTTGCTTCCTTTCATGTGCTAAGTTCAGTAATTTGAGTAATTTCATTATGCAAGCACCAAGCACATACTGCTTCTAGCTTCATTCTATTTTTGGGCTCTACCTAATGAAGGACACTTCAATTATTAAAAACATGGGGAAATTAAGAGAAATAGCAACGTCTGCAATGTGCTTGCTTTGTTTCAAGTCTTCTATTTATTAAATTGGAAGGAAATTAATCTTAATCCATTGCTGGGACTTCGTGATAAGCCGTGAAGCAGCCAATCAATCGCTTTCACCTTTTCACTTGAATTGACTTACACGTTGTCAAGGTCTTCTCGCAGCAAGGGAGCCTTAGCCTTGACAACACCTATTCTAGCTTGCAATCGTAATTTTTACGTAACATCCCTGTGTTATGGACTGCGAAGAGATTATTTAATTTTTGACAAGTGAAACTGTACTTGCTAATCAGCCCATCGTTCCTTCAGCGAAGCGCATGAAAATTAGAGGCATATGGAAGACGGGTATCTAAATTATGAATTAGAATTTATAATCCACAACGCTACTACGTTTTGTCAATTGTGATCTCTGAACTCCTAGAATCTATAGATATTTTCATTGAGAAGTCGGGGCCTATAACTTGAGTGTTTGACAATACGGCTTTTAAATCTCTCGAGTAGATATCAAACTGCATTCAACACAAGCCTTATGTCATAGTCATATGAAGTATTATGAACTGCAGAGCTTCCTCAGCTTGAAGAGCAGACAGGAGGGTTTACTTGTGAGTGAATGGCGTGGTGAGCTAACTAGTGCGCTATCGGGACAAATCAATGCTTCTTGCCTCTAGACACCAATGATTGCTTCCTTCTTTCATTCCATCAGTCAGCACCTCACAGGTGTCTATGAAATTGACTTATCTTCCGGTTGAATCGTAGGTATGTAAAAATGATTGTGATGCGGGGAGCTGGCGGTACTCGTCGTCAAATCGCCTTGATCCTATGTCTCGTGGTTCCTCTATTCATCTTTATTTATTGCTGGAAGGATCTGCGAGCAGGTGGTAATGGTTCCTGTCAAGTTCAAGCAAGTCGCGAGGTGAGTCATGGGTCATTCATGACATTATAAAAATGTATTTGAAATATTTAAATCATTCGCCATTCTTTCCCGGTTTATAGACTGTGATCTACGGCAAAGATGGAACGGCACACTCATACGGTCGATCGTCACCACTTATTTTCATCGGAGGATTCCCGCGGTCAGGCACTACTTTGGCTCGGGCTATGCTGGATGCTCATTCTGATATTCGATGCGGGGAAGAAACTAGAGTCGTTCCGCGAATTCTCCAATTGGCCGCTCAGTGGAATCGTTCAGTTAAAGAATCGAACCGCTTACATGAGGCGGGTCTCACAGACGCGGTAAGGAAGAGACGTGCTGTAATAGATACGATTTTGAGCTCTTCAAATGTTAAGACCTATGTTGGAATGAATTAGATATGATTGAGTCTCACAAAATAAATGACTAGAGATGAATGAAATATGGCTATGGAGGCTTCCTTAAAATTTTGTTAGCCATCAAGCCATCAAGATTTCAGCATACAATTTAAATTCCTATTTCAGATTCTTGGAGATGCAGTTGCAGCCTTTATTCTAGAAGTTGTCGTGAAGCATGGCGAACCTGCACCGAGATTATGTAATAAAGATCCGTTTACGCTTAAATATGGCGTATTTTTGTTAAATCTCTTTCCGCGTGCCAAGTTCATATTTATGATACGAGATGGCAGAGCTGTGGTTCATTCCCTTATCACTAGAAAGGTAATTCAGATTGTCTATTCTGTGAAGACTATCAAATGACGTGCTTACTTAGGTCTGATTTAATTGCAACGCCAATGTTTGCAGGTGACTGTTACGGGATTTGATCTGACTGATTACCGCCAGTGTTTAACGAAGTGGTCTAATTCCATGAAAACAATGTTACGGGAATGTGATGAGCTCGGTCCTACAAGATGCTTAAAAGTGAAATATGAGGACCTTGTCCTTCATCCACGCACACAAATGGAAACTATTTTGAACTATCTGGACCTACCTTGGATGGAGGATGTGATGCATCATGAGAAGTACATCAACAAACCAGGAGGTGTATCATTATCTAAGTAAGCAACCTCATCATGACTGTACTTCTTGCCAGTGATGGGGTTGATTAATTGTGTTACATTACTACTTTCAGAGTTGAGCGTTCATCTGATCAAGTTGTAAAGCCGATAAACGTACAAGCACTCTCTAAGTGGGTTGGATCAATTCCCGAAGATGTAATTAAGGATATGGCAACTATTGCCCCAATGCTCGAAGTACTAGGCTACGACCCAAAGGCTATCTCTCCAAATTACGGAACACCGGATTCGGAAGTTGCTACAAATACGTACGACATTGTGAAGCATCACGAGAGGTGGGTTCAGAGTGCACAGGATGTACTTCATAAATCTAAGCAACAAGATTGATCAAGTTTTAGTTTTTAAATACTTCTAATGCGAGTTTATTGTTAATTATTCTGTTACACACTTTTAGCTTTAGTTCAGATATGCCGTAGATTCGCTGAGTGATCTGATTTGGACTGTACTTAACTTACGTCGTATTTATTATTTCCTTGTGAAATTGATAGTACTAACAAAATCTCAATATTGTACAAATATACTTCCGTTTACCGCATAAAGTAAGAGAAGATGAATATTTTTTAATTCATAGCACAATTCAGAATATTAAAAGAGCTTTATACAACGCTGATATGCTGCTCCTCAGAATAACAGAACGAGTCATGCATTCTGGTTTATTCCCTTATGCCAACATAAATTCAACCTTGATGAATTGCTGTATTTCAGTTTAGCAATATTTAAGGTAAGGATCAACGCCCACGTGGTTAGCAGAGCTGTTAACCCGCATGATTTACGCTGGCTGCATGAATTAGTCATAATCAGGTTTCAGGGGTACGACAATTATGTTATGTTTGTCGTTCGTGTGAAGTTGGTGAGAGGGCTTGGGCGGACATCTGGTGTTGCAAAGAGCTGCGAGTTTTGGCTTACGAATGATGATGACGAGGTTTGAATTGTATGAGGGTTGAGTATGGCAATGGCATAATCTATTGCAATACATTGCAAAAGAAACGAGCAATTAAAAAGGGTTTGACCAGCATAGCAGCAGTAGCAGCAACACCAGCAACCAGAAGAGGAGAAGCCAGGTGTTGTCACTTGTCTTTTACATACTTACCACATACATTTGACAACGGTAGACACCAGGTACACAACGGTATAATTTGATATTTGACGTTGCTGCTGTCAGCTGTCATTTGATTACTATACATTTCAGTTTATCAAACATAAACTTTGTAGACGTAAACTGAAGACTGATCCAGCCAGTAGATAGCCTCGAATATTCGTCAAACGACCCAGACCGCCCGACGACCTACGACCGACCAGAGAGACACTTCATTCTCTTTGCTTGTTCTTCAGTCATCAGTAGAGTACCGTTTCTTAAATAGGAGCAGGACTGAATACTGAGGACTAGGCCTTGGAATTACTATGTCCGGAGACCAGCGAACGCAACGGTGAGAATCTCTTGCATAAAGTTATCGTTGATAATAATTTATAAATGAAATACTTACTTAGTTTTTAGTTTAGTTTAAGAAGGGTCACAAAATTTATAGCAGGTATGCAGGATGCAGTACTGCTCACGTGCGTGTGATCTGGCTCATTCATATTCGTCATGACTTATGACTTATTAATGGAAATGTCAATGATGAATGCAAAGGGGTGGTGTGTGGTCGTATATAAGCTGTAAGTAACTCGTATAATTTATTTTAGTTTGGATATTGGAAACGAGTTGCAATCCATAGAAGGAAAACCGTCACAGTACGTTAAACTGAATGTTGGAGGTACGTTGTACTACACGACTATTGGAACACTTACAAATGTTCAAGATACTATGCTACAAGCCATGTTCTCTGGGAGAATGGAAGTTCTTACAGATTCAGAAGGTATGCACTGAAATGAAATATGCCAGTATTTATTTGTGTAATTCGTAAAGAGGATGATACGTGCTACGAGTTTAAAGTCCAGTATTCCACCACTGTACTGTACTGTTTCCAGGTTGGATTCTAATTGATCGATGCGGGAAGCACTTTGGAACAATTCTAAATTATTGCAGAGACGAAAATGTTGGTCTTCCAAGCAGCTCTCAGGAACTTCAAGAGGTTTTAACTGAAGCTAAGTTTTACTGTATCACTGGACTAGTTTCTGTTTGTGAGAAAGCAATACAGACTCAAACTGCAGGCATGCACCCAATATGCCAAGTCCCGTTTATTACATCCGAGGAAGAACGCAGGAAATTCATAGCAAATGCAACCCGTCCTGTCATCGAACTTCTAATAAACCGTCACAACAACAAGTATTCCTACACAAGGTAAACCTCTTTCCTACCATGTACATTAGATCGATAGTTACAAGTTGCAAATCATGTCATAGACAAATACTGCTCTACGCGCGTGGTTGCCTAAATATTTAGTAAATAGGGACTACTATAACCTCTTCCTATATATTCCCAGCACTTCTGATGAAAATCTGCTGAAGAACTTGGAAATGTTTGATCGGCTCGCCCTACGTTTCAATGGAAGGATTCACTTTATCAAGGACGCAATTGGTCCATCTGAAATATGTTGCTGGAGGTTTTACGGAAACGGGAAGAAGTTTGCGGAAGTCTGTTGTACATCTATAGTATATGCAACAGATCGTAAACATACCAAGGTAAGCACTCCTAGCAAACAACTGAAAATAAAAACAAAAGCCTTAACAAATGATTCCCTTCGCAGGTCGAGTTTCCTGAGGCAAGAATCTACGAGGAAACTTTGAATTCCTTTCTCTACGAGAATCGACCAGGACCAGATCAGGAATTAATGCGTGCAACGTCTGTGAGGGGAGCAGGGGGCGTCGGCGGAGTCACCAATTGTACCTCGGATGAGGAAGAAGATAAACGAAATAGCAGATCTGTTAGCATGAATAAGTCACTGCTAAATAGATAAACAGACTCTGGATTTGTGCCCCATGAAGCTCACTTCTTGGGTATGTGTTAGGAGATCGATCAGCCTCCCGTGTTAAAATATTCAATTTGTGTAAGCCCTTCTGTTTTGTCTACAGATTTACCATTAACCCGATCAACGCTTCGACATTTGATATCTGACAATGACGCGCCGAGAATGGGAGACGGTCATAATTATTTTATCCTTGAACTATGATTTACAATATTATGTGTATTCGACGTCCTCTTTTTAAATACATGACAAATATGATTGACATTGACAGCTTTGCGCGTTTCCAACTATTTCTCTGGAATTGTGTTCTCCTGCAGTACTTCCTGTCATCATATAATTCATGGTTTTATTCCGTGGATAAAATTATGCGATACCTAGTTTCTGCATATGTACAGTAAAACAGAATACAGCGAATTTAACGAGAAATTTAAAAATTAAAAATCAGAATAATATTACGAGTTTCCCTTTGCGATTGGATTGATTAAGTGGATATAGCCTACTGCCTACACGATTTAGCAATAGTAAAGAAAACGAATACAAAGTTTTAGCGAACGATAGATTTGGGTTAATAAGTATGTCACATTTGATAGCTCATCGTGCGGTAACGTCTACTTAGGATTAGATGAAGATAAAGAGCAAGTCATAGCAGCAACGTCCGATCAGGATATGGGCCTTGGGTTATTTCGAGCTGCTAATGAATGATTGATCTTCAAAACTGTCATCAAAAGAAGCTGTCACGTATCCCTGTTGCTGTAAGACAAACAAGCGCTTCTCCACAGCCTCCTTATCTGAAAGAAGATCCCGACATTATTAGTGAGGTTATACTTGACCCGAAGGTGCCCAAAGGTGAAATGAACCAAGAATATGCACAACATACATTTCGACAGCAGCTGCTTATCCCCTTCAGAACCAACTTGCTGGCACAAACTGTGAAGAAGGATTTGTGCAGTTTGGTACTGTTTAGTACAATTCGCAGGATTTCCGAATAACTCATCCAGGGCAGCAGCTTGACACTAGTATAGAATTTGTTAGTCCTTCATTTAAACACACTCAGGCATTGGTTTCACAACGTTCATTAATTTAGCTCCGTTTTCATATGGACTCATCATCTTCGGCATTTAGTAAGAATGAGTCATGAATGACTCGATTTACTGCATTCAAATAAAATTCTAGAACACTAACCATCTCAATTGCGTGATTGTAGAGCATCTTGTCCGCATTTATCTCCTGATGCTGAGTTATGAAAGTCTGTGTTGTGGTGGAATGTAACTTCTTCGTTGCCGCATAACTTGACTTGAAACGATCGTTGAGTTGAGACACCACCTATCGAGTTACATGTATTTTGGTGAGTGCTCGATTTGAGTTTACAATTGAACTGAGCCAACGTTTTTCCATATCCACCCAGGCCCAGGGCCTTACAAGCTTACAGCTTGTAAATGCAACAACACCTTGAGATAAAAATCTGGAAAAAGAATAAATACCTGTTTGACCGCTGCTGAAGGTCTCAGTTTGCCCTCTTCCAGTTCATCCTTGGCAAGCCTTAGAGCTGACGATAGAAGATGGAGACATCTGATATAGAGCAAAAGCTGTTCCGATTTAAGAATTCCATGTCTTACTGGAGAGTCTTCAAGGCTGTATGCAGAATAGCAGGAGAAAATGGTCAACTCGCATTTCGCCTTTTATGTTACTAAAGATTTTATTTCTTTTGCTAATTCGTGGAGCACTCCAGTGGAGACTGAACTCTTACCGTGATATATGGAGATCTTGAGTAGCAAACGGAGCACCTTTAGTCCTAGCCAGTTCCAGAATACACTCCACAAGGGCAAGTACGAAATTCAACTTGGCCAACGCTTGATTGTGTTCCTTCTCCAGCAAAGTTTCCTCGGTGAGCTGAGGCGGCTCAAAGTTGAAAATAAACATGTCAGCTGGAGGTGATGCGGCGAACAATAAGGGGGTAGGCTCCACACTGGTTCGTCGAGGAGAGCTTCCTGGCCCATAGCCGGCCGTGCCGCAATATTGGGCAACGGTATTTTGAGGTGGAGTGGTTGCCAAAGACAGAAGTCCTTGTGTTGGTGTGAAGAGCACTCGTGGCGGGGACAAGGAAGTCACATCCGGAGACCACGCATCTACGGAAATGACAAATATGAGAACATTTCAAAGGAGTCAACAACGAAAAATCAAATTAGCTCAGAATAAAATAGGTTTCGACCAAACTAAATGCATCAGAATAGCGGCATTAAAATAAAAATGGGGATTTCAAGGCCGGACGCATAACTTTTAAACCCAAATCATAGCATAGCACTCTGAGTTTGTCCTAAGCTACTTGAAGGCGATTATACACAACTTCGTACCGTTTGTTTTACTTCGCCCCATCGCTAGCAGCCCAGCAATATCTGCATTCAGGTTTTGAGATGACGGGTCAGAGACCTTATTTGTAGTAGGTGAATTGCTCCTTGAGTTCGATTCACATTTTCCAGAGGGCACGGGAATAGGATTTGACTTGGGCATTGCTGGAACTACAACAAATCCTGCGGTTTCCGGTGATGATGGCAGCTTTTCTTCGTCCGGGACCGTTTCTTGAGATTTAGGTACAGGAAGAGGTACACTTGCTAGAAATGGATGCGAGAAAAATGTCTCAAACTCCATCCGCTCCTTCGGATTCCTCTTCAAAAGACCATGCAGCAGATCAATCAGTTCTGACGACGTTCCCAAAGGAATCCTATTATCAAAAATTCTTCCCAATCATTAAATTAATCGTTTTATTTTGACTTGGTACATGTATTTACAATCAAACCAATTAGGTTTAATCCTTGGCTGAACAAGTGCACGCAAGTTTGTGAAATTAGATTGATTCTACTGAACCTACTTCGGATGCAAGAGAAGGTTCTTCTCATAGAAGTTCTTGAGTTGCTGTGGAGTCTGAGCACTAAATGGAGCTTTTCCAGTTAAGCACTGATAAACTATAGTTCCCACGGACCACAGATCAGCCTTCGCGTCATAGGTAAGTGACATGATCACCTCAGGAGCCTGCATGAAACATTTCAAGTTAAAAATAAAACATATTTCGAGTATATCTCATAAAACGTTGGCGTGTTCTAAGCTTACCATGTACATAGGAGATCCACAAAGGGTTGCAGCCATTACTCCTTCCTGTAAGAACCGTGCAAAGCCAAAGTCCGCTGATGTAAAAGAAAAAAATTAGGTACTTCAAAGACTCGTGGAAGATTTTTACAAACAGGTCGGGGTATCCCCAAGTTCTCCTGCTCGCCGTAAGCCGTAACAGACCGGAACTGAACAAGTAAATCGTCAACAACTTCTTACCAATTTTGAGGAAGATTTCTTGAGGCTGCGGCGTCATTTTACGATAGGTCAACAGAATATTTTGAGGCTTCAGATCTCGGTGAACTACGCCCTTCGAATGGAGAGCACGCATCGCTCCAGCTAATTACAAAAATAGTTCTTATGATTTGCTATATTATTGATTAAAACTTAACTGTATGAAATTTTGACCAAGGAAAAGTTCTTACCCAACTGACGCAGAAAGAGTCGAATAGTATCTTCGCTCAGTGTTCCTTTTCCTATGAGAAACAATATTTCAGAGATTGAAAGCTTTCTTCAACATTGTAATCAGGTTGAAGCAAGATTGCTGTAGCAATGACTTTTTATTTAGGCATAACCATAGCCACTATTATAATTGACCAGAAGTTTACTTACCGTGTAAGTAGTCCGCCAGATCACCTCCGTTGCAGTACTAAAAACAAATGCACATAATCAGCGTGCACCAAAGTGTACGAATCACGTTTACTTGAATAAAAAACTTACCTCCATAACCAAGAAAACATGGGTCGGTGTTTCCTGTATGAAGTAGAATCAATCAATCAAGTTAGTTCATTTTAGCCACAGTTTCAGAACAAACAAGTCACAATAATAGTCATTTTTACAGTAAAATCTGCACACGGTATTGTTCTTAAACGGAATATACGGAATTTACTTTTTGCTTTGTTTTGTTTCGTCACCAACCGCCTAATTATCTAATTACGATATTATGTCACATTTTCCACTACGGAAAAGACAATTAACAATGGTTCAGCTGGTGAAAGGCACAACAGCAAACGTATATACGTATCAGTATTAAACATACCCTGCACTCAAAGAGTGCAACCACGTTTTCATGATGGAGTACAGTAAGTTCCTGAAATCGTAATAGTATTTCAACATTTAGCAATATTTAGAACAGCCCAGTATTGACAAAATGAGACCAGAAATCCAACAACTCTTACTTTTAGGATGGCAATTTCCTTCGTGAGCAAAGCCTGGGACTTTGCCAAATTCTTTTTTGTTATGGACTTGATGGCAACACACTGATGAGTCTAGAAACCAAAAATATTCATCATTTAAGCACTAGATATATCTATAGCTAGTCGAACTCTCGTGATTTATTTGCGGTTTGTGCGGACTAAGGTAAGTACCTGTGTATTACGTCCCTTGTAGACCACAGCAAAGGCTCCATGACCAATGATTTCTTTAGAAGAATATTCGTAGTCACCAATGCATTCGTTCATCATCTTGTCACGACTACTTATGAAATGTCACTGTTGGCGTTGGCACTATTTGGGGTGCATGAAGCTCAAAGGTCAACCGTCCACGCGAAGTTCAAATGACGAGCCAACAGTTCGGATTAGGAACTGAATCGGAAGTCTTTTCTTGTTTTACAAACTTGTGACTTAATCTAATATTTTGTAGTTACATAAAATAGAACTACACACTTCCAACGAAGTAGAAGTATCAGCTGAGTTCTTTCCTTCTCACTCATCGCCACTTACATTTACATATCCATGGATTTAATCGTCCATGCTAACTTTGCTCAACTCCAAGCAATAGGATTAAGTTGGAGTAGAGTTGTATGTATTCAAAAATGTATCTAACGTGTTCTGTTTGGTTGGTCAGGGTGGTATGGCAACTTCGTAATTCGTAACGGAGTCGTAGGCCTTCAGTTACCACTTACCACTACCATAGCTTTGCAAGCAGTAAGCACTACTACTGCCTGCCTGCTTCGAACAACGCAGCACAATCATTCACAACAGCCAGGAGCTGGAGCTCCTATATCCTGTTCACCCACAACAAAAAAACAAAGGAAAGTAAAAGTCATACAGCACAGCACACAGCTCCGTGCATGCAAGAAGTGAAATGCGTCGATGAAGTATAAAGTTGCCTCCGGCGTAGCCTTCGTGTTTTCTTCCCATTTTCTAGGTTAGGGTTTCGGAACGCGGCAGACTGTAATTACTTCGAGTTATTTTTAGGTTGAGTTTCTGTAGAGAAACGAGGAATCCAGCAAACCTAACATAGCATAACATGAATTGTATCACACTCTGGGAGGCAGCATGTGATTATTGAAAGCGACCGCGCAGCGCTGGCGACAATAAGCTCCAAGGCTTTGACCCTTTTGACGCTTTTGAAGGCGACTCTGGACTCTGGAGGCGACGTAGCATGTTTTCTCGTTTACTTCAACCAGAAGTGAAAGTCTTCATTTCACCAAGTCTTTTCACCTTGCTCTTCATCTCTTCTTTTCTGGTGTGAAGTCAGTCCCACTTCCCTTCCCACATACTGCCTTTACTACTACCCACCCATCTTACTTGACTCGATATGCTATGCTTTAGTATACTGCGTATGTTCAATTGTTCATGCATTCTGAAGTAATGAACCCAAGACTGAAACTGAGCAAGATCACAAAGACTCGGCCGTGGCCGGCACTCGGCACTCGGCATGGACTCAGCTCTGCGGGTCTTGGTCTTGCGTCCTTGTTGATATGCCTCACCATCATCATACCGCACCGGTGAATTTTTACAGCTTGGAGCTTGGTCAGGATTTTGGAATCCCAGAAAGCGACTAAGTAGGTTGGTTGTAGGTTCCTGTTGATTACCCGTGACATTTATATCACTAAAGCATGCCAATAAATTACTAATTGAATAGTACACCAAAGCATCTTTATTGGAATTCACATGGCGGGATCGTAAAAAACTCATGGTTCTGGGTAGTTAATAATGTAATTATTGTATTCATCCCAGCTTACCAACGTCATAGAGTCTCATAACTCGGGGTAAAAACAATATTTTTCTCCAAACACTCAAGTTATCTCGCTGTTTTTAGCTTAAACACACCATAGTTTATATCAACTTAACTACAATATGGATAATGGGGAATTACGTAATTCGACATTCGAAACAATATGAAACATTCAGTATTCCGTATATTGTTCATACTATTTCTGTTTCTGAGTGTAAATTGAGTGTCTACAATTATATCTGCTCATTTCAATCCAAGGGCATTCAAGGTATGAATGAAATATTTTGGCGGTCTGGAGTGGACAAATACGTCCTCGTTTCCTTTGCTGAAACCTGAAGGCATTGAAAATTGTATGCTGCTGCAATGAAGATGAATTGGCAAATCTCTCACTCTGCTCTGGGCAACTTTCAAGAGCTTCAAAACGCTGGGACTGAGTCTCTGGAAAATTAATACAGTTATTGTTGTTAGGTTTTGGATGGAAATGTTCTCATCAGGTTTCGAAGGGCGTTTCTTATTGCCTGGAAGAATCTCGACTCTCAGGCCTAGAACTCAAAATAAGTATTGTGGAAGCAGAAGCATAAATTGCAGAATCTCGAAACCCTTTCTTAAAAGATGAGGCTCTTTCCGACACACAAATCCCAGTGAAAGTAATGCAATTAATGGGGCGTCGGTCACGAAACTTACGGTTTCGAGGCTCTACATTTTACGTATGTTTCCACAGGACGTTAAAATAAAATTGGGCAAGGCAATATGCGAATTTGGAAGGCAGCTAGTGCTAGCTAAGTAACTATGTAATATCTACGAAGGGCAGAACTGTGACAATTTAAGATCCGTTGTACGACTAGTTAGCTTTCCATTAGCATACCTTCACGGTGATCAACACCAAATAGGAATTTATTGACGTAGCAAAAATCAACACTTACTTGAGGAGCCAGTTTATCCCTATGAGAATACTTGTGATCCCCTAATATGGGACTTCCAAGTCCTGTCGCAAGGTGAATACGAATTTGATGTTTGAGACCAGTTTCAGGAGATACTTCCAAGAATGCGGCATCCGGAATTGACTTGATAACCTATTGATCATATATTGGAACACAATAGCAACTCTTATTAACGTAAGTACTGTACTACTTTGTTACAGAGAGAATGACAAGGAACTGTTCTGGTAAATGCCTTTAATCTTGCACGTTTTGGAATCTTACTTTGAAATGGGTGATTGCTTCTTTGGAACGTGACTGTGAAGATGCAATATTGAATTCTCTTAAATCCGGCTTCAGAATAGATCGATATGATTTCCCAATCTTGCCTTCTGCAATCGGAATTCGTACAGTACCTGGGAGACAAAAATATTTTCTATTACGAAATTGCTCGTGCTGTAAAAAATGGCAATGCATCATTTGTGAGTAAGTTGATTTAGTTCCAATTACTTTAATTTTGAAACAAAGCTGTTCTTCAACGTTGAGTTGATAGAAGCCTCTAAATGAAACTGAGTTTGACTTAACGACTTGAGCGTTGACTAAGAATATTTTAAACTGGACTAGAGTAATACATCTGATGTATTATGTGAAATACTATCTTCCTTCGAAGTTCAAAATCTTTACCTTCTGGAACTTCCGGGCAGTTTTTGGTAATAACTAGATAGGTCTTTTTCACCTTCCGCGAGTAAAATCTTTCCTTAATAATTGTGGCGGCCTCCTGGGTTTTTGCAAGGAGAAGAACACCTGCACAATGAAACCAAAATACATTCATATGATCTCAAGGCAGCAATATTATCCATCCATTCATTTATCTATCTATGTGTATTGTAATCGGCTGAAAAGTGCAGTAAGTCGAATCGTACCGGTAGTATCCTTGTCAATTCGGTGGAGCGGGAATACAGATTCTGTGTGACAGAGAGTCGCGAATTCCGTTAAAAAGTCGTTGAGGGTGTGACGACTGTCAGTTGACGGATTGTGCATAGGAAGTCCAAAGGGTTTGTTGATGGCAAGAAGAAAATCATTTTCAAACACAACTTGCTTCCTCAGGATATTCCAGACATCCGCATGAGTAAGATGATTAAGGGGCTGGATTTGGTAGATTAGTGGTGTTTTTATGGTCGGTTCAGTAGTCTCTGTCTCTGATTCTGGTATCAATACGTGTACATCTCCTTGTCCACCAGTTTTGCCTTTCTTCTTCACTGACTCCTTTGCTTCTGGTACCTTGGTCTCTTCACTATTCAAATCGGAACTTGCGGGTTTGGGCTTGAGGAAGCTGCGTTGTACTCGTACTACTGGAGGTCGAGTATCTGGAGCCGGGTATTCGTCATCTTCTTTTGCCAAGTTATCTTTGTCCAGACGAATTGTACCAAAGGCCGCTGGGAGGATAACTTCCGAATCTGTGTGTAATGCTTGCCTAAGCGACTCACTTCGCTTTTTGTTGAATTCAATCCATCTATTATATTCTTCAAATGTGTCAGGAGCAGGAGGCGCTGAAGGAGTCTCTGCTGCTGATGCACCCACTCCATCGCTCTTAATTCCTTGCACATGCAAAGCAGTGGCTTCTACAGCATCTAATCCGAATGGATCCGGCGCATTTGTAGAATTCGACCTGTTGGACCGAACCACTTGTATGCCGGCTCGTCGAAGAAGTCCAACACAGGAGAGCACCCTCATTTTAACTAGTGACTAGGGGTTCAAAATTCATACACTGATTCAATTCGAATTCCAATAAACAACTAACAAATCGATATCGTAATGTTCAAGCAAGTGAGCTTTCCTACAACACGCAATGTTAGCTGCTCTTCAGTATACGTGACAAGTATTACATTCATATTATTAGAAAAGCACATTCAAGCGTATGTAAGTTTTATTGTAATTAAAAGTTGTAACATGACTTACCCGTAAGATTCTTGTATACGCTTGACTTATGACTTGAAGATACAAGTTAATATAAGAAAGTCAGCATGCCGTCGTTCATCACCCAGTGAACATACCAGATGACAGAGGCAATTTAGATGACAAAGAAAAACTCGAACAGGAGTTCAGTAAAATTATTCGGCGAAAGACCTTTTGTAATAGACAGCAACAGTCAACAACAGTAGTGGTGC
>JAQFXZ010000838.1:0-15267 GCA_034694025.1 Ceratophysella scotica | reverse complement strand
GGGCAACTAATTGAGAGTAAGTAGTTTTTAAAAATAAAATAAACTGAAATATTCAAATACACTCGAGAGCACCTCGTGGGACAGCTTCACATTCGTAGTGCCTCGATGTTATACCCATACCACTGCTAACTTCCCTCTTCCCTGTGTTGCCTGCCGGTTGGGCCTTGTTCTCAGCTTACCATATTTTTTTCAAAAATCAGAGCACGATCGGACCCAGAGAGAAGCATTTCCACTATACTCTTAAGGCATTACTGACATTAAAATATTGGCAATACTCAAATAAAAATGTCGCTTTTTTATGGCTCTACGGTAGACGTTAGGGTAAATCCGCCATGCAGCAAAATATCAATTTGTCATATTTTCGATTGTTTTTTTATTTTAACTCAAACAAGCATTGTTTCACATGACATTACACACAATATCAGACGAATACTATGTAAGGAGTCACTAATACATCAAGTAGCATTTAAAAGCTAAAATGAGCACCAAATTTATAATTTACTAAAAATGACAACATCTTCGTCTACAAATCTTCTTGTTTTGGTTAGTTTATGAATTTCGTCAAACGCTGCGTTAATCTTGTTAAATGTAATTATCCCACGCTCACTTAAATTTGAACACCAAGCCATGAAATTCCTTATTCCTGCATGTGGCTCCTCCCGCTCTCTTTTCCAATGCTTAACTTTATATGAATCAAGGAAAGTCGATAATGCTGCGTTTCGATTAGGCGTGCGTATCGTAGTCAGAAATGGCATAACAATAAAGTTTGATTGTAGCTTTGGCAGAGAAAACGATAGGAATGTTCTCTCCTGAAACAGTTTCATGTCCAAATATTTAGCAAAGTATAACTTAAAACTAAAAACCGCAGACTGAGAAATTAGCATTGCTGAAATATTTTCTATCAGCCAAAGCAGTCCAAAGTGTCCAGCTGCTTGACTAGGCCCCATGGTGAATAAATACTCACAAAATTCAAAGGGTGTACAAAAGTAAATTGAACTAAAGAAATGACAGTATGGGTGGGTTTGGTAAATCTCCAATATGTGGGTTGAGCCACCAACGAGTACTTGACTACTATAGATGATCACTTGAAGGAGTTGCTTGGACATCATCTCGTAATTTTCTGGTAGTGAGAAGCAATTTTGAACAATGAGTGCCATACTAATAGGAGAATTGAACTTCCGCAGCAGGTTAGACCAATCGAAGCGGGGCTTGTATTTGAACTGTGTAACTGATGCATCATTAGTTTTAAGTTGAAGTACTTCTTGTCCAAAGAAAGTAGCACTTGCATCGGGAACAAAGTGCCGGAAGCGATGTCCAACTATTCCTAAGTCCCGGCAAAGCTCATTGTTGTGATACGAGACGTCAGTCGACACAGAGGTACCGTAAATTAGAAAAGATGCCACAGCCTCCGCAGCTAGAACATTAAGGTAGTCTTCTGCAAAAACCAAAACCAGGCGGTGTGTTAGACGACCTACACGAACTGAGTCCTGGAGTTGCTCAACCTAATGCAAAGCTGACGGAAAATCTTCAGTTCAAAGTTCTTACCCATTGTGAAACTAAAGAAGCTGCTTTCGTCTTCCAGAAATGCCAACACGTTTTTCAAATGTTTAGTGATGAGAATTGATATTGCTGGAAAGTATGTATTGTACCTTTCATAGACAAGGCGTTCATTGAGTTTGGCTAACGTATCCTCACATATCAATTCGTGGCGTCCACAATACTCGTATGCCAACCTAGCAGAAGTAGCAGTGAAATCCTGCGGAAATGTCCAATCCGATGTAACTGCTCCGGGTGCCCAAGATTCCATCCGTATGGTCGAAACTACAAACTCCATTCTTGCTGAGTTTAGCAGACAATTCCCGGCAGATTGTACCAATCTGTCCAAAATCTGTGTTTGCAGTAGAAAGGTGTTTGCCCTTTCATGTACCCTCTTTTTCTCGGCCTTGGTTTTCAGCAGAAACCCCGTGCTTGTGAATCCCATGATAAAATCTCCAATTTCACTAATTTTGAAAGGCTTACTTCTTGCATCATGAACATGTTTTGAATTCTCTCCATAACATTTCCAATTTGTTATGCAGCCAGGAACGTATGGGTTTTGTGACAAAATCTGAGGTAGTTGGTTGAAGTAAAAGTTTCCCAAATTTGGTATGGCTAATGGGTAGTACTCGAAGCTTGGGAGTTGACCGTGCATTCTGGCCACAATGCCATCTCTTCGCCACAGAAGAACTGTAGATGGAGAGCTGCAGTCAAATGCGTAATGCAGTATAACTTCCAACATGCAGGAGGAGTCGAGCTGATTTAATTTCCCGATCATATAGGGCACTCTCATGCTCTGGCCAAGACAAATCCCCACGAATGAGAAATACACTGTTTCCTCAAACATGCGGCTGAGATTTTGCCGAACTCTTTTTCCCAACTGTTCACCCACTTGAAAAAAGTCACAGCAAACGATTTTGACAACATCAAGTTTGGTTCTCTTCGCTGTTGCAGCCACTTTTTGTTGCGCACTTTTACACGTATGTGAATTTGGAAAGTTTGCTATACTTTCGTCAATTGAACTGTAGACCAGGTTGACCAGGTTGCTGAAACTCAGAACTTCAAAGTCCCCCCAGAAACAGAGTTTGATTGTGAAATCACAACATTCAAACAAATAAATTGTCCAAATATATGTTGTTCCCGTAACCCATCTACTCCCTTTCAGGACTTTTCTGGCCAATTCTCGTTTCACGACTAGTGGTGATCCAATTCTAATGTTTTTCAAGGGCTGAAGAAAGTTCCAAGAGCCGGCTAGAATTTGCACGCCGTCTATTTTGCAATGTACGCAAACATCATCTACTTCAAATGTTTCTTGTTCTTCAGGTGCCCTGCCGCCTGCAGCTTGAAGGTTCATTTTGTGTCCACCTGTTCATAAATCAAGTTTAATGTTAACGACTACATCCAAATATCGATACTAAAATTATACCGTCTTCTGTTTACAGCGGAGTTTTCCGGAAACCCCTCTGAGGGAGTGCTCTCCAGCTCCCAGACACTAGAGCAGCGCTTAAGTATTCGCACTTTAGAACAAATATGTGTATTTGGGAGCAGTGAAGTAAGGTTTTATATGCCATGGGACCAAATTTTCATTTAGCGCTCACCAGGCTAACCTAACCTAAACTAACTCATTGGAAACGCCTTTTGCGAGCTTCACTCCGCTCCTCGTATTTTCGAAGCGCTATTAGCGCTCCGCTCTGGTCCCAGCTCAGCTTTCAATTAGAGAGTGGAGTGCTGTCAGATCTCTTTCACAACACGCGATATTTTGACAGTCATACGTGTCTAAATCCAAAAACCGGTACCCACTTGAAATCGAATTATGTAGGTATCCAACAAAGCAAAAGTGATGAGTATTGCGAGTTTGAACAGTAGTAGTAGTGCAATATTGTTGAAATTAGAGTTTGAGTGAGTGATTCAACTGTAGCTTTTTTTAAAACCGACAATCAACATTGCCACACAATATAGGGTCCAAGTAAGGTCCCCTCCCCACTTGAACTACACGAAATTGGTAAACGCGTGTGGAGACTTCACGCATATCCATTGCCTAATATGAAAACAATTTCTCGTCCTATCTCCAAGAATAAAGCTAAAGTCAGTCCAATATCGAATTACATCCAGAAGAACTCTGCAGAAATGGGTAACATTTAACATAATACATTTCATAGGGGCTAATAATAATAGTGCCATTAACAGCCATCAAAAATCGTCCTAATTGAAATTACACTTTAAATAAGTAAAGATCGTAAACTTAAAAGATATATGCAACGGAGGTACGGGAGCGGCGCTCCCGCCTTGTACAGGACTCCAGCTCCGCTCAAATTATAGGGAGCGCGTTCCAGGCGCTCCGCTCCGCTTCAAGAAAATCGCGAGCAAAACTTAGCGCTTCGCTCCGCTTTGAAGAAATTGAGAGCGCTTTTTTAGCGTTCCGCGCCGCTCCGCTCCGGCTTGGGTTCTAGAATTGCGTCCTAACCTAACCCACGATTTCCAGTCACCGGGTTTGTTTCCCATGGACAAGTATTGTAGCCGCTACTATGTCAGAATAATCGAAGTTATACCAGCTACTCACTACCGTATTTCAAATGTGAACTCAAATCCGAAATATTTGGCACACCAAATAAATTATATCGATAACCTTTAAAAAAATATATTCCTGAATATGGGCTGCGTTTAAGTTCAGTAAAGCAATTCTAATTCCCCCTGTTTTTCACTCTTGCATTTTGGCAACTGGAGTTTTATCGTAGATTTGTTGTACTAATATATTCACATTTTATTTATTGTATTCTGAGTAGTGTGTAGCGAACAAGATGTTGACATAAGTTACATGAATATCGCCAAATAATATTTCATTATCTTTCAAGGTAAGCATTGCACTTGTTCAACGAGACAAGGACAAAAGTTATTCTAATTCTGGTACCGACGGTTGCGTAGACGGAATGGAGGCAGCCTTCTCGTACAGAATGTCCAAAAGACTATTGAGAAAAAGAACATTGATTTGAATTAGCTTAAACTTAGAGACGGATAAACACTTAGAGCAAATTATTCGAACGCAAACTTACGCAAATGTTGTTTTGCAATGAAAAGTTATCTTTTCGTTTTCGTTTTCCTGATTAGTATACATCATGGCGACACCAGCCATTAAATTTTTGATTGAATCCGATGCCTGTAATTTACATAGTTAATTAAAAATATACCGCATCTAAACTGGTAGTAAATATTTCGGCAGTGCTATTTTTGACCTCTTTGGAAAGAACGATTCCAGAACACAATTCTTTTGGCTTTGCTTGAGAATGAGTTTCTTCCAAAATCTTAAAAATAAATGTCAAACATTATAGGGGATTTTCTGGAATTACCCGTTTTAAGGTTTTTATCTAATTCTTACTCTATTTCTCTTTGATTCTATGTCAGCTGATTTTTTTACTATTTTTTCAAACGCCTCAGCTGTGAGCATGGGTTTCCAGTAGCTTAAATGGTTTTTAAGCTTCAACCTGTATTGTTGAAGGAGAGCCGAGCCACTGAGGCCATACAGAGCCGGAATCTAAAAAGTAGATTTCAGAAATTACTTAGCCAAACTTAACTAAGGTCATAGCCGAATATTACGCAAAGTTGCACGATGTCGTACTTACATTTTTTTGTGCGACTCCTTCCCAAAAGGCAATATTGTTTGGCCGTTCTTGTTCCCCTGATTCCGAGATGGCCTTTAACATAGGCAGGTAAGTCCTATCGTCATGGCGGCGTGAGGATCTCTTGCCGACTTCCGATTTTCTGTGTCCGCCCGTAGCAGCAGCTGACTCGATGCTGGTGACATATTCCGGGAAAGTAGCTGCGTCTTTTTCGCTAATATAGTCTCGCAAATTGAATCTCAATTGTTTTCGAAACTGTTCTTTCATGCTCTGCGGTGTATGTCGATCAAATACCTAAAACAAAAAAAACGTCTTAAAAACCTACTCATATCCTTTGGCATAGTTTCCCAACCTCTCTTTTCTTGAAGTAAATGTCCTCCCATAAGGTGTTAGAGCTTATTTGTGTCTGTCCACCAAACTCCACGACGGATCTACACAATTCCGCCTTTTCTTTAGGAAGCCACTTGTTCCATTTTTTGCGTTTCGTTTTAAAAGACGTCTGCGAACTCGATTGGTCGTCGACGTTGTCAAAGCTTTCCGCACTGCTTTCTTCACTGTTTGAAATTGATCTTTCACGTTTCTCATTGCCTTGTGCACTGTGGCACATAAAGTGGGTACCAATTTCTTTCAAGTCAAATCCTCTCGCAATTCCTCGAACTCCTGTGAGTTCAGAATCTCCTATGCCTGAGAGATTCATTTCTTTGTCGCACTTTTTTCTTCTTTCTTCAGCAGGTATAACGAAGAGATTGCTTGAACAACGTAACTGCAAAGGATATAAAAATACAATTGATGTTTGCTATGAAAATATACTATGTCAGCTGCGTATAACCATAGCTTTGCCAATATAATATTCGTTAGCATAAGTGAACTAACTTTGTTGCCAGTTTTCCAATGTCACTATATCGTTTGTCTGTCGAATATCTCAATTTAAGTAGTTGTTCAATACGCTCCTTTTGAAGTTCGGTACTTCCTCGCTCAACAGGTGACGTTTCAGCTTGGGTGCTTTCTGAGTCACTGTAATTAGAGACATCAAAAAATATTTTAATGTCTAATTATATAATTTTACTATCCTCAAAATATTTATTCTGCTGTTTCATACCTCATTGCCCATTGAAGCCTTCGAAAATATATATTTCTAAGACTACGACTGGTCAAGATGATTAGGCGACCTTCCCTTCTTTGCAATAAACACCAACTAAACTCTCATTTCAACACTACTAAGCGAAACACTGAATAAAACTATGAAATAAAATCATTTATGTCTAGCAAAGCTGCTATCCTAAGAATGCTACTCAGAAAACCCCAAAGCCTGTCCATCTGCTGCAACCCGCTCGTGGAATTGACTATAGCAATCAATTTGTAGAAGTCTTACCAACTATAGCACTTGGCAGGATTTAGGATATAGTTAAGGGCTCATTTTGCATTGATTGCATGCGCAGCCCGTGTTACAAGATTTACACCGAGGTTTAGTTGATTATGGAAATATATTGATTTTTAGGGACACTTTTCTGTAAATTCTGCAAGCTGATTTTTATGCCCACTAACCTACCGGGCACAAGGCCTGAGACCAGATTTGCTACTATAATTTTGTATGTAGGACAAGTCGCAGCATGGTTCTGCTAATTCAAGGATTGATTAGAGGATCACACTACTGGGAATATGCAGGTAATCAATTCCCAAAACACACTTCATAGGACAAGTAATGACACAAATCGAAATAGATGATTTACTGTTCAAGTTCAATAGCTGTTATTCACAACACTCTGGGAAATCTAGTCCAAAATTAAAATCATTTTATTTAGCAAAATTTGTTACTATATTGTCACGTTTGGTTAGGCTACGGATTAGCTAATCTTGTAATTTTGTTTCTCTTGCAACCTAGTCTTCACAAAAATCATTTTCGGAATCATCAACTTCATCTTCTGAAAAAGCACCTTCCCGGTTTATAAGTTCATCAAGTGTTTCTGTAACACGGTCCACGTGCTCTGGATTAACTTGCAATCCAATCGCTCTTCTTCCATTAGAAAGTGTGCAGCGCAGGAGGGTTAATTTGCTGTACGACGTTGCTCTCCGTATTCGTGACCAGATCTTTGTTAAACATCCTGAGATTACATACGTGGTTTTGAAGCGGGCCCCAGCACTACACTTCTCCCTCTCACATTTCTTGACGGGGGAACTAAGCGAATTAAAATTTGAATATTTGAATATCTCAGCTCCAAATGGTATTTACCTGCACCATGGTATTTGCAAAAGGTTAGGCTAGGTTCAATGAACTCACATAAACTCGTGCCAGCATTTTTTATTTGCCATTCTTTGGTACTCGGACTTCCAAAGGAGTTGCGCGGCTTCGGTGGAAATTTGGTCGCGATTTTTAAGGATCAGTCTTTTCGGCAGAGTTTCACTCTAAACAAATTGAAAAATTATGATGTGGTTCAAAAGGTCAATAGCCATATGTTGTATACGATTAACCTCTCGTCCAACAGAAGGTCTAAAAACTTGAAATTGAGATTCATCATTTTCGTCGCGTACAGCCAACAGTACCCTCGGTCTAAGGGACCGAGTCTGGGCAAAAGTCCAATTGCCTTTGCCGGCTTCCTTAGCGATTGCAACGGCATTCTTCCATTCCATACCCGAATCCAGGAGTAATTCCTTAAGTTCAACAAGTCCCGTGGACAGTGTAAAGGTCGTAAATGACTTCACTGTTAATTTGCATGAACTGCCTTCTGGTGGGGATATGTCTGAAAGATAAAAAGATTTTTTGAAATATTATCAAACTACACATTGAAATTCAAACCATAGTTCTAGTTCATTCATAACGGTTTAAAAAGTACCTTTTATTCCCCCTGAGACTTCTCGATTAACCTCTTGAATTTGAGAAAAGTATTCCAAATTGGTCTGATACAAATCCCATATACTGTTTTGATTAGTTAGGTCAATCGAATACAGTCGATTTAAAAACTTTTCAGTTTCGTAGCATTGCGAATTCGGGACGAGATACTTTCTTCCATCACGAGAGATGACTTTCTCTTTTGCTGGCCTTTTCTTGTGAGATGTTTTTGTCTTCTCATGTTTTGCAATTTTGCCGGGTTTTAAACGCTTCCACATAAGCATACCTGCGCCCGTCAATTTTCGAGTAATTCGTGACTTCTCTTCTTTTTTTAGGTCCGTGCAGAAAATGTCAACTACAGGTTGAGCTTTTCCTGTTAAACCTTGTAGTAGGTTTTGAATCGCGAGCTTACTAGTTGCTCGATTGATAGAAAATTCTGAGAGGGCTGAATTATCGGATGCCCTTCTGTCCCCATGAGTTAAAGCTCCCTAGAATGTAAACTGCGGTTAGGTAGGTGTACTATGGTTTCATTATATTAAGGCGTATACTACAAATATATAAGACCTAAAAGCTCACCATTTGTTGAAGTCTTTCTGCAACAGCAAAGGTTACTCTTCTCTCAGCGGGAACTGATGACATGACCAGTAGGTAGTGTGGTGGAGAAAACTGGTTGGATCGATGGGACCGACCTTAAAGTAGAATGAGCATAATTTCTATGGCAAAGTATTACACAATTGGAAATATTCGTTGCAAATTAAATGATTACCAAACTGCTGCAATGTTTTGTCAGCACTCCATGGTAGTTCAATTGTAATGTGAAGTCTCTTTCGATTTACGTTAAAACTTTTGGCTGAATGCAAGGATATGCCTGTCGACGCGGCATCCGAGATGATTACCACATTCTTGGCTGCATGCATAAATAGTTCGTGTTCTGAAAGTAATCACAAATTATATATTTCAATCCCTGTAACGGTTCTTGTTTGTCATAGCCGTTGATGCTGCTACCTTTATCATTTTCAGTCCAATGACGTGCTTCTGATTTGTATCCAATTATGGTTGTGTCATCTAAAACGGGCACCTCACGATTAGCTCGCCCAGTGAGCTAAAAAAAGAAAACAGAGCTTTGACGAAAATCAATAAACTTAATTAATTTAGTTTTAATTAACTATTAAATTATGCAGCTATCTTGCCTCAGCCACATTCTCAACTCCACCCAAATCCGAAATTATTTGGTCCAAAGGATTGCGACCAAAGCAATTCGAGATTTTCGCAAAAATTTGCAAAATATCGCTCTCCAAAGAACTACGATGACGAGATTTAAATTTAATTCCGAGGATTCTTGTGATGCAGTGTGTGAGGGTACTTCTGCGGAAAACATAAACATACAATTGAATTTGATGCTTCCAAAAACGATCTATGTTTTGTCAAAGAAATATACCTTAGCAGAGAATACGGTGTTTCAAACACCTTGTCCTTTTTATTTACACGTTCACGCATGAAACTAGCCTGTCCTGTGGTCTGTAATCCGACTATCACCGACATGGGCAATTCCTTGTCGCAGTCGGAAAAGGGTGAGGAGCCCTCAACGGCCATCCTGAAATCCAATCAGCTTGTGCTTTACATGAAAGTAATCGGAATTATTTGAAGTGCTAATTTTTTTGATTTACCGAGATCTTAAAACCACATAGTCCACTTTTGCAGACATACAAAGTGATGCGAAGAACCTCTGATGACAGGCCCAAAACTTGGAGGAAGTCTTGCCACCCATGTTCTTCGATGTCAAATATTGTATCATTTTGCACCACTAAAAATATTTAAATAAACAAATAAGGTTCTGGAAGTATGTGGTATTTACTTTACTGTTATAAAATAATGTTTACCAGGTATGCGCTTTCATCGTACAACTCCTTAAATTCATCCGTAAATGGAACCGTATAGATTTCATAGGAAACACCGGCAAATGAGAGCTGTCTTGCAACAAAAAATCCCTCTTGCTTCAGCTCGAGCGCTAGAAGTTCCATAGCCTCAACACCTCTGCATAAAATTTAATCATAAGCCTTTGAAATTGAAGATTGGTGTTTCTACCACAGGAAAACCACAGAAAATACACTTAACGATACCTTTTCTCCATTGATTCGACAAAAGTATTCGAAGTAGGTAATTCTGAAGAACCCCACAATCCAAGGCGTTGCATGTAGGTCATATGACTCGGCTCCCAAGCACCGGTTGCTGAGGAGTATACAACTCTTGCTCTGGGGAAATCTAGTTGCAACTGTACTACTTTTGTGCCCATGATTGTAGAAGTTGTAGAATCCTTTGTATATTTTTTCGCCCGGTGAGACTCGTCAAACAGAATCTAATTAAAATCATCCAAACATAGAAAAAAACCAGCACAGCCTTTTGTATGTTAGGTAAGGTCAAATACCGGTCCTTCGAATCCTTGTCCAAGCCAGTGTACAATTTGCTTGTACCGCGTCAGCCCTTTTTTTGAACTGGAGTATAGCGTACTATAAGTTACGCAAATAACACCTCGCTGATTCTCAATTGCATCATATGAGTCCAGCGTAATGACCTTAGCCGTATAGCCGATGCTTCTCAAATCGTTATCCATTGCCCTCCATAGCAATTTCGATGCTGTCACAAAAAGAGCCTTGTGTCGACCTTGGGAGTAATTGTGCATAATAATTGCTGCCAGTGTTCTGCCTTTTCCAACTCCGGTCCCGTCACCTGTTACACAACACAAGATGTCGTAAGGATAAATGACCGTCGCTGATACTCAGCCGTTTTCATGTTGTTAGGGTAAGTACTTACCAATGAAAAAACCGGCTCTGAGTCCACTATTTAAAATGATTTCATGCTTCTGACAGGCCAATGTTGCTGTTTCTATTTGTAATTCCGATAAATTAAGAAGAGCTTGCTCGGTCAAGTCCAGCTTCAGTTCCAGTTTGGGTGAATGAACATACGCAAGCGAGGCAGACTCACAAACTGGGGCGGGATGAGGCTGACCCCCAACACCTGTCCATAAATAAGCAACATACCTATTTTCAATTTCAAAATACAGATTATGCTTTTTGCTCCGCAATCCGTAACTATATAGTAAATCGTTTTTCAGAACGTTTGCTCGTTGATTCATGTACCGTTCCACGTTTTAGTGTCTAAATTATTATTAGCGGTCGAATACAGTATTAGGTAACACGCGGTATCCACCCATAGGGAACAGCGCCGTTTCACTGTAGCGGACGTTTCAGTAACTTACTTTAAGCAATCAAATCATCACAGCATCTAGTTGCAGTTGCAGTTAGCGGTTAGTTGGCGGTTCATTTGTCAGAATGGCCTAACCTTACTGAATTTATGCGTATGAGTTTTCTGAATATGTGGAAATTAGTTTTACCTTGTGTAGGGATGTAAGTTAAGAAGACAGCACTCTTTTTAGTAGTTGATTCCTCCTCAGACTCACTTAAGCTCTCATCGGAGCTATCGGCAACATCCCGAGTCATCTGAGCAGCCATTTTTGCACCTTCAAAAATATTTTTTGGCAAACTTAGTACGACGAAGCTTCAGTTTCAATTTATTTGTGAACTAGATTGTGTTTAGTGTAACAATGAAAATACTTAATATTTACAAAGCCGAAATCGAATGAATACTCCAAGTACTACAAGTATTTCAATCGCTATTGCGTCAGTATAATAGAACCAATACGTAACCTGTTATGAATTCGAATTGTTTTGCACTTTCGTTGTGCCGCTATGTATAATGGCATGAACTAATGCAAGACTGTCGGACCAAACTACAGCCTTTATTTACTCACGGGCGTGTTCTGCTATGAATTATTGAAACGCACGTGTGGGACCAAATGACGGTTAATTACGCGAAGAACAGAATGGGTAGTTCATTTTTGAATCAACACTTTATTTTTACGTTTAGAAACATATCAAGAGTACAAAATCTAATCATGTATTCTAATTCATAAGTGTAACTCTTGGCTTGTTCATTATATTTAGTAGATTAATGTGATGTTCGCTAAAATCTTGTCTAATTTTGACCACCACGAAATAAATTAGAATTTAATCGACTCGAGCACTAGAAAACGCCATCTCATTAATTTTCTCAAGCTCAGCTACTTCTGATTCTGGTTCCAAGTTGACCGTCTCGACAGTTTCTTCTCTTTCAACTTCCAAAATCTCCGCCCCTTCGCTATCACTTTTGGCTGGAACATCTCCTTCCTCTCTCCTTGTAGTCTTCTTTAAAAGCTTTGAACCTGAAGCTTCTTCTAGACAAATAAAAACAATTTCATGAGGCTAAAATCAGGTAAATTTTATATTTATTGTTGCAATTTTTCCACATCAACTTACGAGTTTTTGACGTTGCTGGCCTCTTCCCCCTCTGAACTGCGTTCATCAATTGCATAATTCCAGGGCTAGGCCCGAATTGCTTCTCTTTCTGGCTCGTGACCTTCTTCGGTTTTTTTGAATTCAAGTCCTGAATGATTTTTGAAGATGACGCAGGATCCAGAACACATAGGAAGCTGTCTACATGAGGTTCGCTTCCACCATGAACTAGGAATCGAAATAGACAAAATTCATTTTCAACTTAACACAATTTACGTAAACAATTGAAACATTTGATTAAAAATAATTCTGAAACCAAGGATTCGCGCAAAATTGACTTTTGATCCAATTCTTGAGTCACCTTTGCCAATATTTTCGGTTCCAGCGGTCTTGCTACAAATGGTATTGGTAAGCGCCTCAGGCTTTTCCTGGCTAGATATTTCTATTTCATCGTTCTTGTGCGTATTCGTGGATTCTAAAATACAATTTCAAATATTTAAAACTTTAGGCTTCAAAGAAACATGACTTATTTTTTTAACACATAATTTAAATTGAAATGATCCCCACCTGCTTCGTTTAGTGATTCGACCACTTGCTCAAATCCGATGCCTTCAGGCTGAATGTCTGAAATTTTTGCTTGGACAGCTTCCATGAATCTTTCCCAAGTCATACTCCCACCGGTTTTCAGATAGCTTTGATATATTGTCAAGAAGGCTGGAGCTATACGTGGGCCGTTTACCAAATACTCTTCGTGAGACAAATTGGAGCAAATCCCGGAAACTACGACTCCGTCCGTTTCTTCCTTCCTCAACTGCCTTTGCAGCTCATCGATTCTTTTCTGGATGCTTATCACGTTGGTTTTACTCTGAATTAGTAGGAGCTCGTAGTTTGCTTGACGGTCCTTTTCTCCTTCAAGGTCTTTTTCCGCTTGTTCAAGAAGGTCACGAGTTCCGACTACAAGTCTCTGATGAGGCCTAAAAGAGCCAAGTTTTTGAGAAGTCGCCGGCTGAGACAATGGAATTTCTTCGTTCTCGTCGTCTGTTTCGACTGCAATCACCAAATGACAGTAAATATATAGTGTATAGTTAGAATTTGGTCCAAAAACATGCTAATCAACGTCATAAACACTCACTCTCTTCATTCTGAAGAAGCGGTGAATCCTCCTCGGACACTGAGCTCGGAAATGTGGAATGGAAACCCGCGGGAAGGCAGATTCTCCGCTTCCATTTCGAGCTTCCTTCCGGAGACGATTCCTGATTGGCAAGGTGAGCCTTGTACCCGGTTAGGAAATAATTAGATGTGCCTAGATGTTGATCCCTGAGAGCCTTCGACGGACGAGGGGTTTTGAGTTTCGCATCTGATTTCAGTAAAAGAATTTGAAAAAAATTACCACCCTAAAATCTAAGAAATGCGTAAGTAGCTACCTTACCAAACAATTTTACAAACAGGGAACACAGTATTCGTGCAAAATCTCCCGACTGTTTCTCAATGCTAGCCTTATCAAAATAGTTCTTCATACTTTTCACGTCGTCTTTTGTCTCCACCTTGTTGCCATTTCCGCTTATGCTGTTAATTAGAAATTTATCATTATTGTATCTATCCTAAGTACGATAAATTCATAATTTTTAATTTTTGCAAAATACTTACGATTTGTAACCCTTTTTACGGGCGAGGTTTATAATTTTGTACCAATTTATCTGGTCCATTCCCACGTCAGTTACCCCAGACTTGCTCTTTCCAATAAATTTAAAACCGGCGGGAAATAGCTCAGGGTCAACTGTTGCATTTTTCAAATTGTTTTGGTCTTCCACTAAAGCCTTCCAGTAAATGCTCGGCACCTGTAAAAAATCAATTTTATTCAAACGTCAACTGGAGATATTGATCACTAACTCCGAACAATAGTCGCGTTTGAATTTTGATTCGCTGATTCTTGTTTAGCTTACATCTAAGTATTTTTACTTACTTGTTGACAATAATCCACAATCCCTTTCAGGAGAGGTTCTACGTTTTCCTTGTTTTTGTACAAAGTTGTTGGTACATGTCTTTTATCCGTCAATAGCTTCAAGTCCTCCGCAATTGACCCCAACGTCAACTTGTGAGTAGGAGGCTTATGTGCTGCGCTCTCAGCACCTACATCTTCATCTATTTCACTTATGCTTCCTTCAGAAAGATGTTCCTTCAAATAAAAGTGTTTCGCTGTCATTAAAATAAATCCTTGCACCGAGATGCACAGCTTGAAATAAATTACGTGAATACAAATATATAAATGTAAAAATACCATGTCTTCAATGCAGTCCTCTTTTTCCTGCTCGTCTTCAGAGTCAAACTCGTCGGAGCTATGGGTCGTCATCCTCAGTTTCTGCCTTCGAAAAGATTTCTCTTTGCAATTCACCTAGCAAAGTCAGAGGTAAACGCCAAGCAGCAAGTTCTCAAGCTTCCAATTTACGAAATCAAACAAAACGAACTACTTTGCTCGCAACATTGTATTGCATAGCATGGTATTTCATGAGAATTGACCACAACTGGTATTACACCCCGCCCACCCGTACGTTTCACACATGTTTCGTAATAACGTACCTTCGGTCAAATCGATACTTGAGTGCCTTCGACAAGTCCTCTCTAGCTGCTAGACTTTTTTAAAACTTCGAGCTTCCTTACCTCCTACATTCACTTTGTGCTTCCAGATTTCAGCTTCTACTTGCAAACCAGAACTGCGGAGTCCACCTTCTACTTTGTGACTTAAGGCTTAAGGCTCAGGTCTTCTGTCCCAATCCCGCTTTCTTCTAAGTAGGGTGCTTGTGCAAGTCTCAATCTTGCATGCTAGTTACGTTTGGAAGACCACGGTCTATCCCTCCCAACTGTAATGGTATGTTCCAAGGTAAAATATTGGCATGGCTTATCAATTCAGAGACGTGTGTGTACTTGCAGAGAAACGGGCACCGAAACTCTCTCATTTATGGCA
>JAQFXZ010000837.1:0-15269 GCA_034694025.1 Ceratophysella scotica | reverse complement strand
AGTACACACCGAAAATTCAGCAATGCCGGAAACCCTGATCAATTTGGAGGTCATTAAGCAGGTAGTCAAATAGAATTAAAAAAAAAAAAAAAAAACATCATAATTAGTTGTTCTGTGAAATGCGAATGAATTATGCCCAAACTTTCAAAATACTAAATCTACCTTAATAATTTGGATTGATAAAGATCAAATAAAATATAGTAGTTTGTAGTTTGTAACACAACACAAACTAAATGGTGGATGTCACGGAGAGCGTGCTCGCACGAGCGCCGAAGCGTCTGTGGCAAAGGCCCATTTGTCGCCGGAGCTCAGGGCTTATCATTTATCATTACATTTATTATTTATTGATTCTTCCAAAACTTTTGATTTGGCGTACCATTTGTAATTTGTAATTCGGCTGAGAGAGCAGCCTTTTTTGACAATCTACATTACATAGTGCAGTTCTGAATTCTGAACTTTTGGTCAGATGAAATGAAAGTTAGAGTTTAGAACTTAGAACCCAATAAGTTTAACCTGATCGATCAGCCTCGGAACTACATATTGAGATGAGAATCAAAATCAGAAGTGAAGAAAGAATCTAAATGTGCGAGTGTGACGCAGACAAGCGTCGATTGTTTCAAAGTACCTACTCCTATTACATATGCTACAGTTCCGAATGAAAGAAAGACGGGTTTCCTTCGTAAATCCGCGTCCCGCGTGGTTAAGTGAGGGTGAAAGTTAAAGCTAATGACTGTATGATGTAAAACGTTTGTGTATGTTGCGCATCGGCATTCAGCTCAGTTTGATACTAATCAGCATGGAAGTAGAAACAATTTGGTAAGTAATTTGGATTGGACTGCGAGGATTAGACTACTTGCTGCACTGGCACAAAACTCCTGGATTAATCCCGATAATATTCGGACGCGCATAACACGATAGACATAAAGAGAGTAAATAGGTCGACAACTGTCCAATGAAATGAATATTTACTCAAACTTTCAATTTTGATAAAGTTATAATTTCAACGAACAAGGAAGAATTCAACTGCTATTGCTATTGAATAACGAACAACACCTAGGCCTCTATGAAGAGGTTCAACAGCCAGCGTCATATATCAGAATAAGTAGCTACACAATTTTTTTTAAACCCACTTCGGGAACATTAAGACACGCATAGTTTTCAAACAATTGCAGAATTATTAGAATGTTATTCGATGAAAAGAAGTTAGACAAATGTAATGGCATGATCAAAAGGCTTGAATTAACAGAAGTACTGAGCATGAGAATCCCTTGGTCGGGATTAGGTCCAGAATTACTATAAGAAGCAAACAGAAAAAGAGCCTCCATCTTAGGAAAAGATGACAATAGGTGAATGTTACTCAAATATCAAACACTATTACTAATAACTAATAATATTAATAACTCTCAACCAGGCTACTATCTGTATCTACTTAATGAAAACTCTCGAAAACAATTAAATACTATTGGGAAGGAACAACACGGGGAATTTGGAAAAGATGAAACTCTACTGGCTACCAGTAACATAATTAACAATATCTAATTCAGCCTCGCCTGTGAAAGTTCGTAAGAAGAAGACTGTATCCAAGTGTGCAGTAACAAAGCAAACAGCAGGAGTGTAGAAGCAAAGCATTTAGCGAGGGAAGAACCGAGCAGGAGGAGGAGGACAGTTGTAACCGAATTGAGCGCCATAGTAAGAGTAAAGAGATTGTGGCGGCGGCGGAGGCATTCTTGGGTAAGAGTTCCGTCCATATTGAGTGCCGTGCACAAATCCAGCGCCAGCAAATCCCGGAGGAGGAGCCATGTTGTTGTGCGGAACAGTAAAGCCAATTGGGTGATTTTGTTTGTTGGAGTTCCGCATAAGCGGGCGATGAGAGCGCAATGGTGGAGTCATGTGGGCAAGCTCAAAGCAAGTACGACAGAAGTACTTGAAACAAGTCAAATCTCGGCAGAAGTAAGGTGCTTGCTGCAAGGTACAAACAGAGCAAGTAGCATCCTCCAAGTATGGATCAACCTGAACAGTTTTTGAAAACTTCGTTGATTTGATCTCAACGAATGCTGCGACGATTGCCTTGAAATACGATTGGTAGTTGTCAAAGGTGACTCGTCCTGAGCCAATCGGGTATTTGTGCCGGTCCGTGTCAATTCCTACAAAACCAGAGATATAATGAAAGAATGCAAAGGAAAAAGAGGAGTTTGCACTTGGTCTTGGATTTATCAGCTAAGATTACCTGCACTGACCACTCCACCGAAGAGGTCATTCATTACAGTGCACAAGCCCTCCGCATTGAGCATTCCATGAAGAGCCCCAACGAAGATTGTTGTACGTGAGTCAATTTTCTTATTTTCACACAATGTGTAATCGCTGTCACAGAGTGACCACGGAATTACTTCCACGTTTTGCATTCTCACTCGTCTAGAGCACATTCGCCAAAACCAACGCCCATCCTGGGTGTAGTCATGAAAGCAGTTTTGTAGAAGCATTTTGACCTAAGTGAAATGTAAATTAATTAGCGAAATTGTTCGTTTTTCTTTACAACACGTCGCAACTACGTATACAATCCAAGCAGTAGTATTAACATTTATTAAAGCAAGGCAATGCATCTAGCAACAAATGTTTGAATTTTTGACTCAGCTGAACGGTCGACGTTTAGGGCAAACAGAAAAGGCAAATGGAAAACCTCAAAATCATAACTCATAACTTTGAATGTGAGACATTTCCCAGCAAAGATGTAATGCAATTGAGGCCTTGGGTTTCGATGTTCAACACGTTGCGTGTTGCCTCTATCCAATTGGATTCTTCGTTGCATCAATCATGCTTACCTGTTTTTCGTTCTCAAATATGGCATAAGCGTAGCCTTTATGTTGAGCAGGACCGTTATCTTTCCCAGGCCACTCAATTCTAGCATTTCCAAATGGTCTGAAAGATTGGATCATTGCAGCTTCAGACATATCGTAAGGCAGTCCACCAAGAAAGACTTTGCAGGAAAACACAACGTTGCGATAGGTACGACGTGGCAGACGTCCTCGCCAAATGAAATTCGTGGAGCTAATTCCTGCATAACATTGAAGTAAAGCCGGTGAATTCCGCAGTGATTTATACTTTGATGTAATCAAAGATCGATTATGGAACACAAACTCCACACCTGCATTTTCGCGATGAAATTTTGCAGCTTGCTCAAGATTTCCATTCTCAATGCTGAAGCATCTTGCCGGAGCAGAATCATGCTGCAACTGGTGCATTGCATGCGCACGGTGTGGCTTGGGTTTGATTCGATCAACATAATCCTTGACTTTTCCAGCTCGGACTGCCTCTTGGATAGCTTTAACCATCTAATTTGGACATGAAAAAACGATGCACGGATTAGACATTTGCAATGAAGTAAGTTATTCGGTACCGTTGTATCTAGTGTTTGAGATTTGTTGAAAACCAACTAGTATTGAATTGATGTCAAAAGTCAAAGCGACATATTTATGCATATATTATGTTACGGAAATAAATTCAGCGCTCATACGATTTAAGAGGGCATCATTTTCGGTAAATAATTGCCTTGTCGTTATTTGTTCGCTCTTCCGTCATGGCAGCTCAATGTGGACAAACTATCTTTGAGATTGTGTTGTGAGTAAAACGACAATCTAGCAGTATACTATGTATAAACATGAAGTACCTGCATGCATTGCTTAGTAGTATCCTGATTCATCATTTGCGGCTTAGGAACTGGTGACCAAATGCTCGAAAGAATGGTTTGTTGCTCCGTTTTTGTGTTTTCAGCCTGCATTTGTCAAAATTTTTTAAAGTGGCCCATTGAACAAGTTCTGCACAAGATTATCTGTACAGTATATTCTTCTCAAGGCTGTAAAACATACCAGAAGGTCAGTGACCTCAGTCAGTGTGGCAACAATATTTGCATATGTGAGTTGTTCCGGAGGATCTGGGACAGTGTTCAGATATTTCGAAAGTTTTTTAACATCAGTGCCAAATTTAAGCTGAGGAATCGTTGCAATCAGCGGAGCATCGAGTCCAGTCAAAGAGTTTCCAAATGCAGAGTCATTGCTGGAGGAACCTGACTTTTCATATCCAGAATCTCCACTGTCATGACCCTGAGTGCCGCTGCTACCGGGACTTACGCTGCAAGAAAATCATGAGTAAAACTCTTTGTCCAACTTGGTGACAAATTATACCCAACAATCCGAAGTTGAATAAAGTCAATTTCGGACTTCGCTCACCCAACCCGAAGTCAAGGTTCTGGAGTGCGATATTCAATGTATTTATGCAAACGTTCTACACACTGTGTGTGTATCCGTTTTCGGCACTCAGCATATTTTATAGATCACATCCATAACTATGTAGGTATTTCATCAGTTAGAGCTGGAAGATCGCGCAACTCCATACGATGTTCACCAGATTTGCATTCCGGTAACACTCTCCGGTAACACTCCAGTAAGTACAACATTACACCTGATTTGTTCATGACGTACCTTTGAGTTGAAAGACCAGTGAGTGCAATGTGCAATGCAAAGCGAACGACCTCCACCTCCCAAAGGTATGAAGGATAAATACGAGTACAAGGGGAAGACGGATGCGATGCGATAGAAACCGGAAACCCTGCTTAATGCTAGCACTTAGTGCTATACCGATAACAGGATAAGTAGTGCGATACCGAAGAAAGGATAAGGATAAGCAGCATGGACCCAATCCATATGTAGTTTTTTTCGAATATAGTGGTGGTCAAGAAAGGCAAAACACCACGGATAAAAGATTTATCCTGGCTACTCCCAGTTTTATGAAGCAGGTACAAGGTATGGCACCGCGTGATGGTACGTTACGATGTACTCTTGAATTTTGGTGTAGCGATCAACGAACTCGAAACTCGGCTTAAGAGTTCTGTATCTGATCTGAATCAACAACCTGATGCTGGTGTTACCAATTTACTCTTCTAGTCAACTTCGAGCTTACATATGTATAAGTAGCGCATTAGTTAGACAATAAACTTGCAGTCTGCAACTCTTACTAAACCGATGTACGATCGTACAATAGCTTGATGACTGACGACACTTAATTCAATCAGGCTTCGATCCTCTTTGGCTAGTCCGGTTATCAGAATAGTATCGCAATCGCATACGTATTCCATGCGCACCCATCCTTTATCCCTTCTACATACATATGAATGAACGTACTTATATAATTGAATAATCAAATATCAAATCAACATAAGATACAAGATCCTTCTTAAGATTTAGCGACGTCCAGCTTTGCAAATCCTGAATGGTTACTTTTACTATTGTTTCATGAAATACAAATGGCTCGGTTGTGGTCGCTGTTGACCTGAATTTGGTATGCGGACCTTTCCTTCCTTTTACCAGCTAATTACAAGTTCCACTCTGTCGTATTTCCGTTACCCCGAGTATGAAGCAACTGCCTATCATGACTGCAAACTATTTTGGCCAATTGAATTGACATTCTATCTACACACCATCGCCACCGGTAGCCATTCGTGCGTTTGCGTTTTGCTTCACTTTAACCGCGCTATTGCTGCTGTTTTTACAGGACAGGATCATACTTTATGGTTGCCCTCAGTTTACAAGGATGAAAAAAAGTTACTGAGAAAGTTATTTTACCCGAAATACTTGGCTCCCATGCCTGAGCTGGGTCCAGAAGAGTTCCAAGACGAGCTGCTGGAAGTGGATAAAGTCCGTTCCGCAGCACTTGAGCTGCTCTCTCCTCCAGATGACCCCACGTTAATCGGCTCAAACCCGAAGGAAGAGAAGAGCTCCGCAAAATCGGTTGCATCTTGATCCGAGGTGAGCGGCGGATTGTTGGTCTTGTTGACCGTCTCGTCTCCGTCTTCATCCCACAAGTGGGCAAACTTGGCTGCTGCCAACATCAAATCCCTTTGGGATTTTGGACTGAGGGACGACGCCAGTTTGAAGCCTTGCCTGCTGACCTAAGGACTGGTAATTTGGTCACTTGTCACTAGCAGTAGACTGGATCTGATCTGGACCCGTGTCAATCGTCAACGGATGTCCCGAAAGAGAAGAAGGGAGAGGCGAAATGACGGATCGTGACAGAAGAGGAACTGACACGGGAATGGTCCGATCCCAAGCAGAACTCGATCTAGACTCAGCAGCCTTGCCAATATCGTCCGTTGAATTGGCTTCTCTCCCGTCTCCCGTCGTCGTCGTCTTCCAACTGGACCCGTCCTCCTCACTTGCCCTCTCCTGTCTGCCCTCAGCTTCTCCTTCCTCGGCCCCTCAGATTTGGCAAGACGGGAACAGGAAGGAAGGCGGAGCTCTCTTGCTCATTCATTCTGCACAACTCAGGTGCAGTGCGGTGCAGGCAACAATGAGAACGACCGACTTGACTCCAGTACAAACATACATGTTCCAGACGTATAAAAGACAGTCAACTTTTCTCATGATATCTGCGCCGCATTGTACATTCTACACAAATTCAGCAAAAAGGTGGCCATTGGACATGCGAATAACGGATGGATGGACATTACATTGTTAAATTCTATGGAAGTGGCTGGGCTCGGCTGTGCTGTGCTGTAACCACACATTGTAATCCAGTCACCCATTGTAATGTAACCACTGAAAAATGCAGGAAGCGTGCTCTTTAGCTTCGTATATACTTTTCAATGCTCTTTAGGTTGGGTTTGGGTAATGCCTTATGCCAGAAACTCGTGACGTTCTGTCATCTTTGTGACAGTAAAAAATTTTCAAACAAGGCTAGCAATAGCAATTATGTTTATCCACTTTTTTTAGATGGTTTAGAGCTGAACTTCTCGAAATTCCGTAACGGCTCTCGGGTCTTCGCTCTATGATAATAGGGTCGATGCTCCCTTCAGACTGACTCCAGAGTAACTATTTTTAGACATATTTAACATGTTGTAGTCATCGACCAGGTTACATCCGCATGGGCCTGAGCCATAAATCTTAATAAATGGACAATCCTGTAGAAATAAGATATCCATTGGTACGTGGCAAACAGGTGCAGAAGAGGCAGAGTGCATATCGGAGGAAACACCTTGAAGCAGTTTCAATGCACTTCAGAAAAGATGGCTAATCTCATTTAAAGCAGGTCCTAATCTTGAAGTTGGAACTAGTCACTTTTAAGTTTGGGTGGGTGTATTTCCTTTTCCTGAACATTTTTTATTCGATATTAGGGAACAGGGATTAGGATTATTATTCAACTTTGAAGCGCAAAAGGGTCTGTATTATGCCTAGGGGGAATACCTGAGATTCCCGATTAGAAGTTCTTTCGAGTCGGATACTTACCATAAACCATTAGCCAGGTGCGCATCTTTCCAGGAATTAAATCACATAGCTGTAATATCTGTGTACTACTTTAGATTCTTAATCCTAAAAGAACGGAAACCCTCCTCCCTAAAGATTCGCAATCAATTTCGGAATTTCGATTACACTCAGTCAAGCAATTTTATACGCGTAATGTCTAGAATTGAACGAAGTTTTAATTTAAGTAAAAAAGAAAAACAAAATTCAGCCCTATTCGCAAAATGGTTCACGGTTACAGTTGCCCCCAGATTACCTTCCGATTTCATTACATGAAAGAGTTCCCTGTCGATATCAAAATTTAATTTAACACACAGGAGAGACTTTTGGCTTTTTACGGGGATTATGAATATTAGAATGCGATAGGAATAGGATTGACAAGAGAAAATTCAACTAAATATTTTCATTTGATAGTCAAAGCTTCACATCCAAAACTTTCAATTACTTCATTTGCTCATAAATCTTATACGGAGTTCTGCTACTGATACCATCCAGCTATTTTCGCCTGCAAATGCGAACAAGCAGGCATCAAAGAGCGGAAACATTGAAGGTCATTCTTGAAACTCTGTACTTTAATTTAATTAAGTCTTGCACCTAATTTAATTAAGTCTCTTCGACTTAGGAAATGGAATCACCTGGAAAGATGTGTTACATAAATATCACGAGATAGAGAAAAAACAACTCAATAGGTCTATGTACCTACAGCTTTCGAAACATGTAGGAATATAAGTTGATGTCCTTTTCGATTGACATGAAAAAATATTAATCTCATGAAACTTTAAGCTGTGCGCACAAGTACAACTGCATGTTGTGTTGTGTTGCAGCAGTGTAAATCTATCCAGACTTTCCGAAGGAGACATGAAACAAAGTAGGAAGTTGGGTACAGTTGTTAATCAAGAATTGAATATTCATGGGTAAACGCATTATTGCGTCCACTCACACTAATTCGTATTTACTCAAATGGTAATTTTATGTTCAAATTAATTTAATTATAGTACACCTTTACGTAACTTTTAAAATAGGCATACAGTTCTAATTCTAAGTACTTTTACTTATTATAAATTATTAAAAATTATTTACTCTCTAAATAGTTCTTCAGGAGGAGATTGTCCCATTTCCAATACCTTGACCCATTATTTTAGGATCCGCCAGATTCGCACATTTTTAGACAGAAATTCGTGGAATTTCTTTAAAATATGTTAAAATAAGTCTTCGCGGTGAAAAGCTTTTATTCTTCATTATTATTAATATTGAATTATTACACTTCTTTATAAACTTTGTTGCCAACAGAAGAATACCTAGAAGTTCAAAGACAGCGATAATGAAGAATTAAAACGGATTTTTCAATGCTAAAACATTCCTGAACCAATATTCCACGAAGTTATATTGTACATTTAAAAATGTAACTCTGCGACGTTTGGCTCCTAAAATATTGGGCAAAGCGGGACAATCTCCTCTTAAATCCAACTCTTGACGCTGTCGTCTTCTTCATCGGATAACTGGAGATCTGGTGGCTCTGGAACACAATAAAATTCACTTTTAATCCAATAAAGCCACTAGACTAAAGGGCTTTAAGCAGTAGCCGAATGTATGTAAAAAAGTGTTTCGTTTTTGTGTAGTGTTGTTTCCTGCTCACCTCCATCCTTGGCATCTTCCACCATTTTATCCACGGTATAGCGTAACATCGTGTTGCTAAATGTATCGTCCCGTTTGAGGGACAATGCCTTGTGGAAAGCTTCTATGGCTAACTCGGTTTTTCCTGTCATGGCATGAAGTAGTCCAAGAGCAGCATGAGTGGAAGCGTTGGACGGGCGAATTAAAAGAGCCTATAGTCAATAGTATCAATTTTTGAAAAACATGAATTAGGCAAATTGAAGAGGAATAGGAGGAGGATGAAAGTGAAAGCGCAAGCTTTAACTTGGACTTGATACTTAAAATGGCTAGGGCTGGCATGGTTTTGGCTAAAACAGAAAGACCCGTGATGGGGAAGTGAAAACACCAAACTGAACTTGCCTTTCTGTGATAGAAAAATGCTTCACCATATCGCTTCAGCTTTCTGGACACATGGCCTAGATTATTGTAGACTGCTTCCCATTTTTTTGAGAACATCTTGTTATTAGGCCTTTCCACCATTGTTGCTGCTTCTAGAAAATATACTTGAGCCTCAGCATACCTACAGGGTTAGAATTTCAAGTTCAGCAGAAATACAGCATATATTTGAAAATGACAATGTGGACTGAATGTTCAATTTCGACCTACTTCTTCTCATGGAATTTAATAATTCCCATTTCATGACGAATTGTGGGATCCTTCGGTGCAAGTCCTTTTGCTTCTTCTAAAAATCTCATTGCCAGCTGAGGATTATTGCTAAGTCCACACTGCATACCCACATGAAGCATCGGCAAGTGGCATCTACATAAATGAGGAACAACACCAGATCCCAATTCACAATATAGTCATTTGATCTTTACAGAATCTAATACTTTTTTCTCTTCTTTGCTTCGCGTCTTACTAAATTGAAGCTTACCCTTTCATTAACTGCGTTGCTTTAAAGTAAGCTGCCATTGCTTGATCATGCTCGCCTTCAATGGCAAAGGAATGGCCAAACAAAAGCCAAGCAGGGCCAAATACTGAATCCAATGACAGGGCTTTGTTCAAATTCCGACGAGCAGACTCGTGCTTTCCTGTAGTAGAACCCATTGATTAGTAAAGTACGCCACATCTACACTATGCCGCTATTTAGAGCAAATGTAAACTAAGGGAAGGTCAATAGTGAATACCCACCAATTAGGAAGTAGTAGCTTCCTACTGAGTACCACGCCAAGGCTGTGGTGGGCATCATATCCACCAAATTGTGGGATACCTTGAAGAGCTCTGAAATATTAGACATGAATACCACTGTATTATTCTATTCCATAATCCTGATCATATACTGAGTACTACCCGCACCAGTTTTTCTCTTCATCTCCACAAGGCACGCGATATAAACTGGCAAACATCCTGTGTGCAAGGGATCCTCCTCTATGATTCTGTGAGGAACAGGAAGACAGCTAATGAGCATTTGCATCCATTGGAACCAATTTTAAAACATGACCTGGGTATAAGGCCTGACAATCGAAAAGCTTACTCAGAAGATAATTTGAAGGCCTGCAAGTAGTCACAGTTGTAATACAGTCGTTCAGCTTCACCGGTTAGCACATCCAAATTCTTCTTCATCGCTGCGTACTGCATGGAACTGGGCTGAGGGGCAATGCTAGCATACTTTTTTACGTTCACTGAGTAAATGTACTTGACAAAATCAGCATCCCCATTCGTACAGTCTCTCTCAAATGGTAAGGCCTCAAACAGCTCATGTTCTGCAAAGGAAACATTTCAGCTAGAGCTTCTTTACTTATTCTTCAGATAATATTTGATTGCCATACGTAGAACCATACATATAAAATTGTATTTCAAGACGACGTTCTCGAATTTGAGAAGTACATAGATAAATAGCTTAAAGTTTAAATACAATTCAACTAAACTTAATTTTGACTGGCATTGTTGAAAACTACACGTGAATCTGTACTGCAATGTCAAATCTTGTTCATTTGACTGAGGACAAAGTAAACACACCAGTTACCAGAACCTAATAGCTAGAGAAGATAAGCGATAGAAGCTCGACTAACCTTCTGCACTGGACATCATTTGATGCTGTGTCAACAGATGGAATGCCTCGAAGCAATATACATCGTGGTGTAGCGCATCTCGATAGTTTTGAGTGGCCAGTATCCTATTCATGAGTGCCTCGTTGATTTTACCTCGAAGCAAGTAGATCTGGCCCATAATCTAAATTGTAGCAATAGAATAGATACAATCGTAAGTAGAAGAAAGCTTTGAAAAATACGAAAAGTACTCTGAGTTCGAATTGATTGCTACCGATTCAGCAAGATCGGCGGGTTCCCATTTGCTTTGGCGAATCTTGTGCCCTGGGATCAAATTCTTGTTCTCCAAATCCAAAACATCGAGAGCCTTCAAGTATTCTTTTGAAGCAAATAGACATTTGGCCGTGAGAGACCTGAAGTGCAAGTTACTCTGTAAGGTGAAAATTGATTTGATCATTGATTCCCATACCATTTCAAAACAAAGTAGAAAGAATTTGTCCAGGAAGCTCTACTTTTACTATACCCTCTCATAGTTATGTTTGTGGAGTATATTCGAGGCACGCTGATATTGCCCATCGTAGTAGAGACACTGAGCGAGTGCATACACATCCTGTTGTGAACCATCTGTTAGTGAAACCATCTTATCCGCCCAGTATATTGCCGATCCGTAATCATGCTGCCACAAAAAAGTCAAAAGTTTTGATATTTCATTTTGTAACTCGAACTAGGTTTAGGTATTAGAACTATGAGCTAGACCAATCATCTTAAATTATGGTATGTTTAGATGGCACATATCATTATTGAACAAACTACAGAATCAATGTCAATGACTCACCCTGTCATTGTAGTCCCTAATAAGCTTTCTGTAGAAGTCGAGATTTCGACAACACTTTGGCGACTCATTTGGGTCCATTCCAGGATTAAGTGGGACTCCTTTTCTTTTCATAACCTCTCCTCAAGTAGCAACATTCAATAATATACTGATAAGCTGAACCTAAAAAAGATACCGTCGTATTATTAACACAATCTGAAATACTTATCCTTAAGATTCTAGAGCAAAATCCTTCTAGTTTCCAGTAGAACTGCCAGATTTTCCCAGCTGCTACAGGATCCACAATAAATACTATACGTAGTGAGTACTTAGTTAAATATTGTATAACATATAACGGGACAATTCGCAATTTTAAAAAAATCAAACAATTCTGGAAATCAATCAAGAGTATCTAATTTATCTCAACATCAACGCATTTCATTTGAACTACAAAATCGGAGTTTTCCAAACCCCGTACTTACTAAATCATTCACTAATCCTAATGACATGATACATGATACATGGCATGACTTTTTCCTGGTCCGGCACCCTGCACGGAAACTATTGCCCTTACTCTAGTTCACTTTAAGTTCACATTAAATACATGGAATAAATAGCCTCCTTGCTACGTACGTATGTATGCCTAATACTCTGATTTTAGTTGTTATTGTGCACGAACTCTGAATGGGAAATTCGGGCTTTGGAAAGTCATCGAACCTGTGTCTGGCTGGGGAGGAGGGGAGTATGTGATGTGTCACGGTGGACGGACAACAGAGAGAGGAGAGAGATACCTGACACCTGAAGGTGTGAAGATTGAATCTGGGTAGGATACTATATCTGAACTCAGACAGCAGAGAAGGTCAAAGGTGACAATCGACGAAGGACAACGGATAACGGATACAAACCAAGTTGTCGGTACTAGGTATTTTAAGACTTAAACTGGCCAATTTTCCCTCTTTTTTCCTGGTCCCTTGCTCGCCAATCGCAGTCCTACGATCAGGAGCAGAGGACTTACACTTCTCTGTTCTCTTGATCTCATTGGTCCGTAGTTGGCTCCACAACTTAAAATAGTCAATATGAATGTGAATGACACATCCAAAATCCACCCTACTACAAGTGACAAGTGTCAGTCAAGAATGATTTGGTCACAAGTCACAACTTACAACTTACAAACAATGTGTGACCTGTGTTGCTGACTTACATTTTTGCTCCAAGTCCCATGTCTCTTATACATGAGTACAATCCAAAAGATTAACAAATAGAGGATGATTCTACTTGCATCGCTAAGACCCAAACTTAAAGAAACGAGAGTCGAGAATATGGAATAGGAATCAAAGCCTAGTCATCGTGCATTGGAATCCAATTTAAAGCTTTACAAGTACAAAGTAAATTCAAAATTAGAATACTGAGCACCAACGTGTGACCGGAGAAATACCAGATCAGAAGATTCAAATCTCCGACGGAAGTTTCAACAAACGAAGTGAGCATATTCAAACCAAATTACCTACTACCAGACTCTATTTGTTATATGTACGTTAATATTTATTTGCATTGGTATTTATCGCGAATGACCCAAAAAATGCTGAGTCCTCCATTCCAGCCGTAGATCTCAAATGAAAAGAAAACTGAAGAGAAAGACATGAAAAGAAGAAAAACTCCCTTAAGCTCTTATGTGTCTTTATACTTTGCATAAGGTGCCTTTACATGCCAATGAAAGTCAAAAAATCAACTTTATTTGTTATCTATTTGTTAGCCTATTTGCTGAATGGATGAAATTGATTGACACGAGTAAATTATACTCTTTGCATGTGGCATGGGAAAGCCATTCTACTAAATGTTATGTTTAAATGTGTCTACTATCATGTCATCATGTGGAAGGTTCAATAAATCAAGCTTATAATTTATTTACTTATACATTTTCACCATTTAAAGAACATGTCGCGCCGTTAGGTTTCCCAACATTAATAAATTAACAGGACTATTTGTTTTGGAATTTCATGTCAAAAGCATAATAATAATTGAGCTGTAATTTCTCTGTATAGACCAGTATAGACTATAAAATGAATCGAGATGGGAGTGTTGGAGCCCTGGAAACCGCTGCCAAAGCCAAGGCGGTTGATAGGATTTCTAAGATAATTCGACGAGCTGATCAATTGGAGAAGGTAGTACTATCAACAAGCTACATCGTGTCTTCCAATTCTAATATTCTTTAGTTAACGATGATAATTTTGTTCTACAGGTTGAAGAGTACAGGAAGCGGGAGGCACGTAAGAAGGCCTCTAAGGAAGTTATCCTTAAAACCGCGCTTCAGTTGCAATTGGATGGTGTGCGCAGTGGACTGGAGATTCTGCAAGTATCGAGAAATGAACTACGAGATGTAGCACAATAGTAAATTCAAATTACTACTAATGTTGTCGGAATATTGCTCTTCCTCCACACAATGTTTGTATTCTTATTTTTTCCAAATAGTTCTGCAGACATTAAAGAATGCTTGAAGCAAGTGCCTGCACTTGTAAAGGATTTGGAGGACTTGAGGGATGAAAGTTCAAAACATTCACAATATGCTATGACTATGGAGAATATGAGTAATATATTTACCATCAGCAAGAACCTAGAGAAAGCACATTCGCTTATAAAAGAAGGCAACCTACTTCATGCACATATCGTAAGTTCAATCAACAACATAAGCAAAAGAAACAATTAAATTTTAAGATCAATTATGAGTTCATACAATTACTTAATTGTTTATGTTCTTGATGTGGTATCCGTCATATGGATGGAATAGGCTTTATCGCGTATCTGTATTCTGGAATTGAATTCTAAATGTTTAAGTGAAAATTGATGTATTCTATGACGTTCTTTGTGTTTCTCTTCTGAGGAGCTCTATTCCTAATAAAATAACTAACTTAGAGCTATGTATCAGAAATCACAGTGACGTAATGTTTTGTTAACTTTATAATTACAGCGACTTTCTGAATTAGAAGCCTCACGAGACGAATTGCTGCGAGTTGGAAATAAAACGGAACAAACCATGTTGTTGGATTACTTTTCTGGAGTCAAAGAACTTTCCGACACGTTATGGGAAAATATTTCATTTAATTTGAAGAGAGCCATCAACATTGCCCGGAAAGAACCGAGCATCTTAGTTACCTGTCTACGAATTATTGAGCGTGAAGAAAAAGCTGATGCTATGGCACTGCAGGTACGTGAATCACGACTCTGATCACGGCTAACGACTAGTTACGGTTTATAGCTCCCGGTTTGATCTCGTGAAATATATAAAGTTCCATCGATCGAAATCAAGAAGGCCTAATTAAATATTTAGTTTAAAATGCAACATACAGGTAATTTTTAGTTTTAGCACACGACCAAGGCGACGGGTTTAAAGCTTAACAGAACCAATCCAACTAACCAATTCAGCGTTCTGTTTCTACAGTACTTACTTAACTGATTAAGCTATTTTATTGACATATGCTAGAAATTCGAAACATACGGACTGCGACCTCCCGGAAGATTTAAGAACTGGAA
>JAQFXZ010000836.1:0-15278 GCA_034694025.1 Ceratophysella scotica | reverse complement strand
AGATGGCGGCCAGCAGGATGACTTGATGGAGCCAAAAGTGGGTGCGTTGTGTTCACCTGGTACTAGGCTACAATGTATGGTACATGTGATCTCGAAACGTTCTGGGCCCAGAACGGCCTTATCCGATACCCCCTTTTCGGCATTTCTGCATTGTGAAAACAGGATTTCATCTGGATCGTTTGCGCTTATCCTCTTCCATAAAACTCCATAAAAAGTCAGGTTATTTTAGGTTAGGGTAGGTTAGCGTCTTAGATTGGATTTGGTTAGGTCAAGTTAGGTGGGAATATTGTGCAAAAAATTCGAAAATAGCATTCAAGGACATTGTTTTGTTTAACTGCTCCGGTATCATACAATTACCTAGCTTTAGTGAAACGAGCAGGATCAAATTGGTGAAAAACTCGCCGATATTTGCAGCTCTCATTCCGACTTTGTAGAATCCAATGAAATTAAGCTAAAATTCCTTAAATCAAACCTCGCCAAACCCATAGGAAAGAATAAATGAATCGTTTCCCTAGAGAAAAGTTGGACATTCCGTGTTCCGTTTTGGATTTTCATTGACGACATTGAAATGTATTTTATTAATATATTAACATCCAGTGTACGTACATACATCAAGAACAACAATAGTTTCGTAAGTATGTTGGGTATACTGTGTCACTCTGTGTACTATGGAGAATAGAGTTCCGGCACTTTGCCGTCTACCACTCTGCACAGCTTTGCATGCTGTCTATCCAGTTGCAATTCTGCTGGACAAGAGTACTACATTTGAATATGTATGTACAGCCGAACTAAGTGCTATTGACTTATCTCTAATTACATCATCACTACAATTACATGCAACCAACCGATGCTCCTTGTAGCTCGTACAACACCAGTTTAGACTTAGCCTAACTTAGCATTCTACAAGTATCACCCGGCACTTCCATTCCCGTCAATACTCCACACTTCCTACGTACTAATGTCTACTGTCGTTCCTGCGAACGGACAATATGCACAATTTATTATTATAATGTAGCACAGCAAGTTTTGTTTTCAACAACTTAGGTTGAAGTCGTACAACTTCAGAGTCATATTGACTTATCATGTATTTTGTAGAATCTACACATAGAACTTAGCCATTTGCACTGCGCAGTCACTCATTAAATTCCATCTCTTAATATTAGTAACACGAGAATGCATATCATGTTCTCTAACAGGAGAGTGTGACCTGAATATATTATTACATTTTGCAACGACATGGGAATCCTCACGAGGAACTACGAAGGCACAATGCACTCGTCATTTATTTTCAATTAAGTCCTAATTGTTTTTTCCATTTGTTCAAACTGGAATCGGTGATCGGCCGCATGTAGTGGCATTGCATTCGCTTTCGCAGCCAAATTATTAAAATCAAATAGTTCGTCTACTTCACAAAAACAAAAACGTGACCTTTGTTCCTCCTTAATCAATCGGTAAACAATAGAACCGAAAATAGTTCTAGTATTGGTATTGGTAAGGTTGAGTATTCACGTTCAATGTAGTGTTTTGTATATTTCATGTAGTGCGTGTTTGTGTGCACTGCATTGTGTGTGTGTAAATGTATTGTGTATTGTTTTTGTGTACGATGTACTGGAAAGATTCGACGAGAAAGTGAAAAGAGAAAGTTTGCCTAAAATTCAGTTTTTTTTTTCATTTCAAAGTGGTTTAACGTTATTAGAATCAGCCTAATTGAATGTATTACCATTTGCGCTTATCAAGCAATAGAAATTGAACATTTTAAAGAAGCTTTGTCTTAACAGCTTTTTCGGCGTCCGTTCCCTAAAATGTGTAGTGTGTGTTTCTAACTCGTGCATACTACGATGTGCGTGTATGGTGTGTGTAGTGCGTGTAATGTGTAAATAGTGCATGTGTGGTGCATGTGTTAAATATAATATTAACAGTGCGTGTGTGTTTGTGTGTGATTGTGTGTTTAATAATGAAGTAATGAAAATTGTGTATTTAAATTGACATGCAGAAATCGGCCGTGTTCCAGATGCATTTCTGCACCTTAGGGGGAGTTCGAGTGTGACAATTAGGAGAAGGAAAGCAGTACAGCCATTTACCGGTTTTCCTTTTCCTAAATTCTGTCTCGAAATATTTTGGAATTTTACGAGTTGTTCATTGTGCCAAGCTCTTCCTTGTTAAGGATTTTCCATTCTGTAAAAGAGTAATAATCCCCAAATACTCAAAATCCTCCTATCTCCCATTTGAGAAGAAAATAGTGCATTGTACATCTAGAGATAAATGCTCATTGTAGTGCAATACGCAGAAGTACACAGTATCACAACAACAACACCTCCTAACATCTAAGTGCTAAGTACATGTTACTAGGCTCAACTGATACGTCTGTGAAGAACCCCACGAGAAGTGTCTACGACTACGAAAAGTTGCTCTACGTGTTTCTCTTTTCTAAGAAAGCATCCTTGTCAGTCGAACCAGTTGCCTTTCTCCGACTTGTCCTTGAGTAATTTGAGAAGTTACGTCTGGACTCCGCTTTCTTACCAGCATCCATTTGACCTTGATTGCATTGTAATACACAAATATATAAGATACAGAGCCAGTGAAGGATGTACTTTACACAACATCTACGTAATAGGCCTATTCATGCAGAGACAAGCAGTTTAGTGAGTACACTTCTAACCTAGGTTCCTACTACTTCTCGTGAGTCACAGTTACAATAGTTTGTATAGTACAATTGGGATCGGCAGACCGACACCCAAGAATGCCAAGAGAGTCGCCCGTTCCAAGCATCTTTGGTTCTCAAGATGGACGATTGGCTCAATACTTCACAGGGTTCAGACCTGACGACGGTCTTCTTGGCTAGAAGCGCTGGTAAAATAAGTTTATGTGTAGTTATAGTTCTGGTCCCCATCTTTGTATAATCTTCTTTTTTTGTCCCTAGTTATGTGTCTACGTTCTCATGATGATCCCCTGGTTAAATTTCGTAGGTTTTTCGTGGTTACGCGTTGGTGGATGTTGGTTTTCAGTATAGATTTTTGCTTCAAATTGTCGTTGCAGTTACTTCGGGTCTGGGTTTGGGAGAGATAGGTGGGGAAGGTGAGGGGTAGGTACTGTATTGTCAAGTAAAATTACAAAGCACACTCAGTTACGCTCAGATAAGACATTGAGATATTTGAGAGAAATTTATAAGGAATGTCAAGTAGCGGTAAGCTAAGAAGTACGAGTACGACTACTCGACCCGTAGTCCATCCTCGTCCTCGGCCATCCACGTTGTCGGAATCAACGTTTGGTCGTAAGACATGGAATTTGATTAGAGCGCTGTTGAGGGTTCTACGGGTCATTCCTCCACTACTTTCACAACATCAAAACAACATTAAGAGTTCCTACGTGGGTGAGTCCGCACGCTAAGCTAATCCTACTCAATTTTCATATTCATTGTGTTAGAGTCCACTAGGTGCGTGCTTTCACTGCTTCTATGTACTCGCTACGAAGCAATTTACTAAGAACAGCTCCACACCGTACTGTCAGCATGGCCCTCAACCATGAGCCAATGTCGGTAGAGTAGCTTAATTCTGGAATTTGGGTCAGGAGCATTTGACCCAAAGGTTTACACGTCATTTTTGGGCTTGGGAAATGACATGGGGAAAGATGGTGAAAGTTGGGGAAATTGGAGTGGGTTTGGTGCGTTCTTGATTCCTGTTTGCAAAGATGTTGATTGGCTTTTGCTGTTAGGGCTTCTTAGAATTAGATGTTAGTTTTTGTTACTTGGTTTGTTGGTATTATTAGATGTTATGTGCGTAGATGCTTATGTATTTGGTAGACCTTTACGTGGTGTTGTTGGAAAGGGCATTTCTGAGGGAAATAGTTTGTGAGTTGGTTTTATTCCTCTTCATCGTCATTCTTGTAGTTGACATAGCGAACGGATGACTTGTCCCCCAGGATGAGATTACGTTGTTCTTCTTTGGTGGGCGGTGCACGGAGCATGAAGAGGAGCGGAGCGTAGAGAAAGCTCAGGATCGCAATCCCAAACAACATCCACTCGAAACCAATGGTCTTCACCAGCGTCCCACTCATAGCCGGACCTGGGAAGCAGTACAAAAGTTTGAAATACTTCAAATAGGGTTCGAAAACAACAGCTTACATCCAAGTTCCGCAACTTTCCCTGGTTGCCATTTACTTTCACCTTCATGGGGATATGGTATGCGTGGGTATTCATCAACTTTCTGTGAGGGATTACCGCAAACATTGGCCTCGTATTCTGTTGCCCGGCATAGCACACCTTATACCGCCTAAAATGTAATTTTGTCCGCCACCGGTTTTGCATTTCTCGGAAACGATGATGCTCGACGAATCATACGTTTTGTCCGTCTTGAAATATACTTTTGCACCCGGCGTTCAAATGCGTTATACAGCTCTCTGGTACGAGCCAATATTGCAAATAAATGTAAAATTTTGGTCCAAATTTGACCGTGTGTGTATGAACTTATTCGGTTCTAGTCAATAAAATTTTCTGCAGAGTGTCCCATTTGGAAATCGAATTTTTCGAATTTTGCTGAACAGCAAAAACAGCTAAGTCCCGAGCTTAAAATTCGTTTTAAAAAAATTTCTAATTTTTTATACTTACTCTAGAACTTGTAAAGCTCCATCTACGTATCTGCCACTTTGCGGACGCTTTTCATTTAGCCACGTGACATACCTGTGTTGGTTGTACCGCGAAATTCGGAAAATTAGTTTTCTAATTGGGACACGCTTAGTAGGTACATAATGCTTAGTAATTAGTACAAAAATTCCACAGGCACTCCTGTATTCCGTCGGAAAAATTAACAGGTTTCGACGGGCAAATGGCTTTCAATTTTTAGGCAAAAATATTACGAAGACTGGCAAGAGGTGTATTTTGATGAGCAAAAAAAATATTCGTAAAATTTTAAAATCTGGTTCAATAGGTAGTGCTGCTCCCTAAGTGAAGTAATTAGTTTACCCAAGAACAGGAAGCGCTATCCCTCTGAAAACCCTTGAAATGCTGTAAGCAAGATTTCCGAAATAGTTTTCGTATTTGTCAATTGAACAAGATCTGTCCAAAATTCTGACATAAGTTCATTAGGAAGCTGTCCGACTCAGCGACAGAATTTCCGAGCCAGGGAAGTGACTTTGGAAGTTCGTAAATCAAAGATTCGCATGTCGCTGAGCGCTTGAAATCCAGACAAGCAATTCACTTCAAACTCCACCCACGGTTCAAATTCGAAAGAAAAATCAGGTTTGAATGGTTTGACAAACTAATTTATTTGAGGCCCTGTTCAATTGCGGCAGAACTCCCGCTTCCCAAATCTGTCTGTGTCAGGAAGTGGAGGATGGACAATAGAAGTAGTCTGGCAGTCATCAGGAATTGAAAGGAAACCCATTACCGGTGGGTACTCGGCCGCCGGCTCTTCTCGACCCAATGCACTCAATTGGAATACCTTCCATTGTGTTCTGCTCTTTCCAGGATCCGGATAAGTGCCTGGGTCGGAACTGAAGTGAGTGAGTAATTAGTGAGATGATTTCAAAGGAGATGAGGCTCAAATGCAAGGATTTAGCTCAAGTTGAGTCTGATTGGGAAACGGTCTCTGCACACAAATGCCACTTCTTATGTCTATGTCGAGATTGGTACTCGAACCTTCCCTGGTTCGGCTACGAGATACCCGGTTTACGGTGAAAGTGATTGGATCTTGAAATTCTTGTGGCTATCTTTATAAACGAGTGTTTCTTTTTCTAGTAAATCTTGTTAGTGAATCTTATGGGTTCACGAGACTGTTTGGCTACGTTTTGTTTAGAAAAGTTTGTATGACTCTTTGCAAGCTCTAACTCTTCTATCTGAAGCCAAACATAATCAGGTTCAGGTTCTTGGTTTGACCTCTTTGTGGAATGGACATCGTTAGAAAGTTACGAAAAATTAGCTTTGCCCGACTTTTTTACTATTTCCCTGCTGCCGATAAGTTTAATGCATTTACGGTGAATTCTCGTAACGGGGAACTTCGTACGACGAATGGCTTGACCCCTGGCTCTGTTCTTAGACAAAAGGGATTTCATTTTTCTCATTTTTGCCAGGCTGTATCATACATCTGTGCGAATACTGGATTTCATATTCAAATTCAATGAGCTTCTTCTCAAACTTGTTTGTTTGTATTTGAAATTTGAAGTTTTAACGCGTTTCGAAGCCATCTTGCTGGTACTATGCAATTTTCATGAGATTCGAATAAGAAACGCCAGTCATATTTGAATTCCGAAATTAACAAACGAATTTAAGAAACTTAAGCTTCTATGGCAAGCATCCAAATCCAAAAAAATTTGACTCAGATTTTTCCCTTCAAAAACTGTAAAAACCAGAGGCTCGAAACAGACCTAGGTGAAAAACATGGATGAACAGCTAAAAGGTAGCAAATATACTGAGAAGCCTTACCGACAGCAAATCCGAGACAGAAGGCAACGTCCCCGATAGCGTAGACAGTTCCATAAACAGCAGCATGCCGGATGTCCACCAAGTAACCCAATTCCGGCATCATAGAGCTGTCAACCATTCCAATGGCAAATCCTAGTCCAGCATTGGGTACAACGAGATGTGTCACGTCTGTGGCGAGCGGAATCTGGAATCAGATGAAAATAAAACCAAACGTTTAAAATTCGGCTGGAGACGTCCATACCCCTCAGTTGAGTACTTACAATCATGAGGGAGATTCCGATGACAATTAGGCCAATCATTGCAGCTAGCCACCTAATTAAAAATAGAACATTTTAAAATTTAACTTCAATACAGAGAAGCGTGTGAAGTTTACCTTCCAATACGATGACCCAATGGGCCAAAGAGATTAGTTCCAACGAGATACGAAACGGAAGCTGGCAGAAATGCTACTCCCTGTTTCAATTTCGTTGCGTTCATCGTATCCATCATCCAGATCGGCAGAGAGGGCTCGAGCATTGCAATTCCCATGTTGGCAAAAGTAATTGCACCTTTTCGTAGCAAAGTAGTACGAACGAATGATCTTTGTGTTGAGATATTTCGCGAGAGCTACAATTGTCAACATACCTGCAGCTACAATAATGTACGGGTCCATTAAGAGAGATTTGAGGGATGGAGCATTCGAATCCTGGCGCACCACTCCGGGTTGAAGTACGAGCAGCTGAAGCACTAATTACAAAAGCAGCAAATTTATGATATTTCAGGGTTCACAAAAGTTCTAATGGTGAAACAATCGCAAATACGCGCCTGAGAATATTTAAAGTACTAAATACTTGAAACGTGTAAAGCCTCTTACATCCATCTCCAAGAGCCAAACAAGCCAAGATGAGAAATGGCGCTGTTTTGCCCACATATTGGTACATGACACCTCCGAAAGTGGGGCCTATAAGAACTCCAAGCGCCAGCCCACCAAGTGCAATTCCCATAGCATTACCACGATCCTTGTCATTTGGATATCTTTCTGCCAGCATTCCCATTCCTGTGGATCAGATTCCATATGCTAGCAGCTAGCACCAACAACCACTTTCACCCTCTTCTACACATTCGATGATAAGATAACACTTCAAATCGAACCTGAGACGCTGGAACAAGAGGAGCCTACGCCCTGCAAAGCCCGTGCCAACACTAAAACGCCATAGGAACGTCCAAATGCAAAAACTGGAACACAAGTGAGATAATACAAATGTTAACTCAATTGATTCGAGACACATCTTCAGAACTGCTTCATGTTCAAAAGTAAATTGAGTTAGCCTTGGAAACTTACTGATTGTTGACAGAAACATAATTATAAACCCGGCAAACATTGGAATACTGTAGCCAATCCTGTGGCAGAATAATGATTGGTTAGCTCAAGAATCCTTTTTATTTAATGGGATTAATGAAACTGATTGCTGGACCACGGAGACAACAAACCTGTTCGTTAAAGGCCCGATGAAAGGGTTGGTTAGAAGCTGAACAAACGCCTTGGAGGCGAACATGACTCCGACCTCAACATTGATTTCCATTAGTTCTTCGTGTTTTTCCTCGTGCGATGTCTTCTTTCGGGGTTGAGGTGCTGCTGTGGTGAAATTACTATTGTCTGATCCCACAACAAACCAGAAGCACATTAGCTCTTCAATTTTGTTATTATATCATCTTAATTTTGTGTATCTTATTATAATTCTGTGTAACTCAACTCTGAAGGAATAATTAAACTTTTATAAATATAATATACGTTTAAAGCCGCACATCTATTGCCATTCACAGTATATTCCGTTGCAACTGTATTTTTATACAGTATTCAAGCCTAAAACAGTTCCTTTTCCACTGTTCATACGATTAAAACAATAGAGAACTATGGTTTGCTTTCTAGAATTTCGGATAAAGTCTGAACGATTGCAACAAACCTAAACAAACCTAAACATAACAATGAGTCGTACCCGGAATTTTAGGCAAATTAACTTTAGGCAAAAACATGTTAGGCAAACTCGCATTTTTGGCAAGGTGGAATTTTAGACAAATCCTAATTCTGCAGCTGTAAATGTAACGTAGTTTATCCAAGTTTTATTTTAAATCGTCCCTATTGCGAATTCATTGTCAAAATACAAGCTGGTCAATTTCCTCGCATTCGAAGGAAAAATCACAGAATCTTTAACACTAGACTAAACGAGCAGTGTGAGAATTTTAAGTTTACATTTAGGTTCAAAAACTAGATTACCAGAGGATTACATTGTGTGTCCCTGATTTTATGGGTTAATGAGATTTAAGAATTGACGGATTGACGGAACCAGACTGTAATAATTCTACGATAATTGTTTGATAGTATCAATAAGCAAAATTTTCCTAACGTTCTTGGCTACTCCAAAAAGCTTTGCCTAAAATTCCATCTCGTCAGTTTATTCGATCAATTTTAATTTTACCTAACCTTGTTTCTCCTAAAAGTTCCGTGAATCAAATACGTATGTGTGCTTTAAAAATGAATATTTCCATGATGATGATGTTAGTGTTTTTGAAAAGAAAAGGTTTCCCCAAATGGTAAATTTTTGAATCAAAGGCTGGACAGCACATGTCATTATAGAAACTTGGCTGACTCAAAATTGGGGTGACTGACTAAGCAGTACGCGGAAGTGTAAAGGATGTGACTAACTTGGAGAGAAGGGTGATGTTTCGTTGAGGAAGAGCGAGGTCATGGTGGTCGTTGGTGGTGGAGGCCAGGGCTCATCCTTGAAGTCAGAGTACATGTGTCCATCATTGCGGTGACGAATGTTGTAGAGAAACTCCGGTATGATCGGAACTGGAGAAAAAGAAAAAAGTCAATCAGTCACTCCGACTCCTGAAGCCTGGGTTGCGGACAAGACTGAACTGTTCATATGAATGTGAATTGAGAGGCTGGGAAGCGTGGTTGGAAGGAGTAGCTTTCTGAATTCAGAAGTGAACTGTAAGAAGATGAATGAGCGGAATGTTGTGAGGAAGTGTGTGTCAGAACTAAAGAGCCTGAATCAGTTCATCCATCAAAGACAGAGAGAAAGAAACGAAAGTAGGCTTCAGTTTCTCCTAAATCTCTTTCTCTTTCTGCATTCACTCCGCATGCAATAAATATCTGCTATCTTCACCAGCCTCCACCTGGCCCTGCTCCTCAGCTCAACAGGCAGAACGCCCTCTCCACTTATATGGACAGGCAGTGCTCGAAAAAATATACTTTAATCAAATCAAGCTCAGGTTTTTTTCTATTGTGTGTAGGTTCTGACCTATCAAAACACTCTTCCAGGAAGCTAAAGTCACACACAATGAGGAGAATGGCACTAAACCGGTGGTGTAAAATATCCACTTTGATCTTCAGCCACTTTCACTTCTTAGTATAATACGAAGAACATAAAAGGAACGAATTACAGTCTGTTAAGCGACCCCAGTGGGGCGCACATCCGACTATAACCCCCATCTTTATCTGTATAATAATACGAAGAACCTTTTACCTAATGTAATGAGTTTCGTTTAGAGTATTTTCACGCTACAGTAAAGCGGAATCTTTTTCTTCTTTTTGATTAGATTCAGATTTTTTTACAGTGTCCATTCTTTTTCTTCTTTTTGATTAGATTCAGATTTTTTTACAGTGTCCATTGAATTTACAACAGTTTAATGATATAAAAATATGCATTATAAACCATATGAGCTGATTTGTCAATCGTCAGACACTTTTAACCAAAAATGCGGATTTAATGAAACTAAGAGTAATTTTCTGTATTTGAAGCTATAAACTATAGATTGGGTGGCATTAACTAGCCTAGGTTTGGAATAGTTAAGGCCTTGAAATGTGTACGTGTTTGGAACGCTCACGTTGTGCGGAAATAACTAGCAGGGAAAGGTAAAAATTTTAAACACGTAGATTTGCTGGCTTTATCGCCTCCCCTTTGCTGATTCCTGAATGCTGGAATTCACTTTCAAAATTGATAGAAGCTGAATCGAGTTCCAGATGGTTGCGCCGATCAATTTTATGAGTTCTTTTTTTATTAGTTCGTCAACACTTTTGAGAATGTTTGAATGCTCTTTAAGCGAAATGCGTTGTTAAGCCAGGAAACAAACGGTCACTGAGCTCCGTTTTTGTGATAACAAAAATAAATAAAAAATCACACATGGTACGTGGTCGCGAACCACATTTCGCCGTCTATTGCGTCGTGGCTTTTGTTTCTCAGTTTTTTTGGCGCAGCATTTGGTGTGGCGGTATTCGGTTTTTGCGGCATGAGGTGTATCCGACACAAGATCGTGGCAAATTCGTAAATATACAGTGAAAGTCAAAGCAAACAGGCCACCTTTCATAGCTTTCGTGAGAACCTCCTCTGAATTGCGAGCTTCAAGACTCGCACAAGGTGACCTTACTTAATTTGATTATTATGCCTGAGTTCACCAATCCGAAAAGTTTCTCCAGTAAACTCAGAAAGTTGGCCTATTTGTTTTGATTCTCACTGCAGAACAAGTAGCCGTGAAGGTTTGAATTTTCTCTGTTAGAAAAAATGAAAGGCTTGAATTCTAAATGCCTCGACTTGGTTTTGATATTAATGCCAGAAGAGGATGAGGGCGCGGGAGGATTAGTATCGAGGTGTTATGGTAATCCTTGTGTCATATGTAGATTCTGAGTTAGAGTAGTCGCATTATGAAAAACCCATTATTTTGTTATGGGTTTATGTTGGAAATCCTTGGTGAGCTTCAGTTTTTGCCATAGTTCCCCAGAAACGACATGATGTACGATAGTAATATTCTGGCATCGTTCAAAAATAATAATAGGTACGAACATCCTTGATTTCCTTCAGAGCGGATGTCTGCTTGTTGAAAGTAAACAGAGCATCGTATTGTAAGTAAGACAAGGGAAGACGCAAGTTGTATGTGATGCTAAACTATAAATACTACGAGTATTGAGTACTTTGGACTTTGGGGTTCTGGACTGGAGAATATTTTAGCCAGATACTATTGCTATAAAATTTTAAAGATTCCAGAATCTCTGCACCTGACTCTTCTGCTTTTCCTGCATTATTTATGTTCTAGCTGGCCCGATTGAACGCAGTAGTTAACAGAACAGTGAAGAACTGATTCGGTTATACGTTCCTTCAAGAATATTTGCTTGTCAAGTCAATGTACCTCTTCTGGACCTGAGACGTGATGTCATTATTATAATCCCAAAAAATTGCAATGTGCTTCTCCTACATCCATCGACGAGGAAGAGTGAGAAGAATTGGCACTTGATTTCGGGTAAGCAAGATGCACTGTACTTCAACCTTGGACTGAATCATAGTGCATGCCATGACCATAAAAGCTTCCATTATTTGCATAATGTCGCATGTTTGCAACGCAACGGTTATGCGATTAAGCGTATCAAACCGGTGCCCTAATTCTCGTTAGCTTCTTTTAGATATAGAGAAATACAGTTTCGGTGTTGGATCCCAAATAAGAGCTACCGTTAACTGTTAGCTCATGACTTGCCCATTTATTTGTATTAAAAGGAGTTTGTCATTAATTTGCTCCAATTTTAGATCAAAAAACTCTAAGTTCCTTGATTTGCATAATCTGCATATCGTTGATGTTCCAAAATTGAGATATTGCAAATATACGCTTCCTTTGAATTTTAAATACAGCGTGGATGCGAAAAATGTCCACCCATTGAAAATTACTAGATCGAAACGGTAAACAGGAGGGACTTGGCAGTTATATTTAAAATATAAACGAATAAAATAAGCTCTGAAAATTTTCAAATTATTGGAGCTGATGAAATACCCTTTTTGAGCTTTTTCAACACGATTTCAAGAATTGGCATTAGATTGAGCATATAGGAATAGCACTTGCAGCAGCGATGTTTACACAGAAAGTAACACAGGAGGGCTGACCATCTTTTGAAAACTGTTGCTTTTGCTTTAGTTTTTCCTCCGTACTAACGTAATACATCCTATTTACATATTTATTTTTGAAACCCAACGAAGGGTCAAGGGTCGTTCATCAGCTTCAAGAACCTACACAAAACTGGGTGACCATATCTGAATCTTGCCAAAGCAGTAGTTTCTGGGTAAATTCCCATAATCCCAATATTTTATTGAAGAAATCCGTATCTGATTTAGAGCACCTTGAAAGTTATAACTTGGTAAATCATAATGCTAAAAAACCTACAAGAGACTTAATAAACAATTCACTTACTTTCGAAAAATAAGTTTCTTCGATAATTCTAGTGAGCGGTCAAACTGAAAACTGAAAGTTAGGGCGGTGGAAAGAAATGCAGACTTTTTATCGAATTGTCACTTTTACACCAGTCCCAGTCAATTTCAATACCCAGATAGACTACCCCGTCTCCAAAGAGTCGGATATTTATGTTTTGGATTTCAGAAAATGTTGACATTTGGTTGATGCAACTCACCGCGAAGCATCAATGTATTTAAGATACAACCATGGTGCGTGGTCAACAACGCATTGATTTGAGCTTCTGAACAAAAAAAACGAAGGAAAGAGGCCATGGTTTCGAGGAGTTATCCCCAAACATTTTAACCCGGGGCGGGGATAAATGGGTTAAACCCACTTATCCCCACCCCTCTATTTTGGGGGAAAGTGGGCGAAAGTGGAGATAATTAATTTCCCTTGAAAATACCTCGGGAAACGTGAGATTGAGTTGAAACTTACAGAACAGAGCTCTAAACTGAAAGTATAAAATTTTTATTTTCTTTCCCAATCCTGCTGTCAGTCAGCTGTCTGCAAGTCTGTTATGTTCGGTGCTCTTCGCTCGTCCGTGCTTTGTGCTGCGCACAATTTAATTCTCAAATCATCTTTCATTTTCATTATCATCGATCAATCATCAATTCATCAATCAGCAACATCGAAAACCAGCCAACCATCAATCCTCGTTGTCAATCAACTTAGAGATGGAAGGGTGATCTGATCAATCTATCTCTGCTTCTGAATCAGCTGCATTCACATTAGTTACTGCTGCTGTTGCTGTTGTTGAAGCTGTATCTGTTTCGGGATCCACAAGTACTAGTTGGGCAACCATATGCCATCTAGGTCCAGCTAAACAACAAATAACCAGATGTTGCGTCAGTGCCATGACATGACATTGGGTGTATGTGTCAGTGCCATGCCATGTATGTCATGTGTGTCATGTGCCAGTGCCATGCCATTGTGAAACTTAGGAAGTTAGGATCTTGATTTTGAATTTAACAATTGACACCGACTTCCTTTTCCCAAGGCTCCAACTTCAACGAACGGATAATAAATTTATAGATGATCGAATTCAGAACTCAAATTAGCATTTCACATATTACACGGTTCACGGTTCACGGTATATATATGTATGTATTGTATTGCCTTTGCAATTCGAAATTTGCCGCAAAAAAAAGTTTTCCCCCACTTATCCCCACCTTAGCCCATTTAAACCCACTTTTGACCACTTTTGGGCGAAAGTGGGGGAAAATATGCAAAATGGGCTAAACTCGAAACCCTGAAAGAGGCTCAAATGTAAATTAAGAAAGCGCCACAGGCGATTTTTTTCGTACAAGTAGAGAGTTTTACCGTCGGTTTGATGTGCTTTTTGGTACTAGGCAGTACTTTGTCGTAAAGCAGTACTTAAGCAGTAGTTTTGTCCAAGGCAGTACGAGTCTCTTCAAAGCAGTACAATGCTGCCCAAAGCAGTAGATATGGTCACTCTGACACAAAATCACTAGCTCCTTTGCTCGAATATATTGTCAGTATGGGATTTTGCAATAGTGGACACTTCTCATGTATTACGGGCTGCTAATATTTTCAAACCATATTGTATCCACCCTGGATGCATATTCTTCAGGCTCTTACTCAGCTATTTCAATTTAATTTATTTGAATATTTAATAGTAGCGCTCGTGAAAAGTGGAATGAGTGACTGAAAGGAGCTCATACGTATATTAGCTATTTCAGAACTTATGCTGCATGGAGAAGACGGAAAGTGCAATTTAGGCTTAAAATACTTGAACATTTTCTGGATAGAGTCTGTGTAGTTCTACGGGGCCTATTGTATTGGATTATGAAGCAGTGTGGACTCGCGACAAAAGGAAAATTGATGAAAGGACGAGAGAATTAGAAAGTAGAGAAAGTAGAAGAATGACTTGAGAGAGAAAGAGAGGAAATAATGTGGAAGCGGAACCAAAAGAGTTTAAGAATCGCTTCAGGCTCAACAGAAAAAGTTTCATCCATCTCCACGCAAGTACCTACTCTATCTGTTGCCGACAAGCTCGAAAATTAGATATTCCAAAAATTAAAGCGACTCCTTATTTCATGTCAACTAAGGCAGCAACTGCATTAATGTTGAAGCAATAAATGCAGTAGCACAAGAGTTACTGCTAAAAGGCATGTTCTATATTGAATATACGAGTATAAGCACGACGAGAATGACTTCTTTATGTAGGAAATTATCGCAAATGATCTAATAGAAACGATGAACAATGAACATTGTAGAATCAAGAACACCCATATCACAGATCGTTCTAGTGCACTACAGTCGCACTGAAACTTCGAGGCTTGTCTGTCACTATTTTTGGACTGATATTAAAAGTAATCGACTAAAAGAGGCTCTGAATTTTGTCACTTTCAATGATTTGAAGCCGAAAGCTGATTACAGATCATTTACAACATTTTTTATTAGATACTAGCGGAAGCCCGTCCTACGGACGGAGGACTTATGATTTATACCATTGAACAAAACTGCATATATTCATTGAATGTCTTTTCTTTCAATTTCAACATTGACCGCTGCTATAAATCCACAACTTATTTCCGATGACAAACTCCAACCTAATCTACTACATATTTCAATTTTCTTTACAACC
>JAQFXZ010000835.1:0-15282 GCA_034694025.1 Ceratophysella scotica | reverse complement strand
TTGTGCAACCGAATTTGCGAGACAGTCCACAAGTGTGAAGCTTGGTTTGAATGCAGAATATTCTCAATTAGATCAGTTGATGGAAAGTAAGTACGAGAAGCAGATATAATTAAATGAAAAGCACAGCGCTCATAGACTAAAGTGTTTGACGAGATGAATATTATGCCATGAACATATGCTAATAAGAAAATTTGAACGAAGCTGCTGGCAAAATACATTTTCACATAAGTTACAAAATGATTCAGGAAGCTGAATATCTCTTTGTTTCACTACAACGAGTTTGTAAACTTCCAATACAGACAACGGACTGTCAGAACATACCAGTCGAGTTGTTTGGTGCTAAAAGCTCAACCTACTTAATGAGCCTGTGAGCAGGGCCGGCCTTGGGCATATGCCTGCTATGCACCTGCATAGGGCCCCGCTTGCTGAGGGCCCCGAAGGGGCTCTCAGAATTTTAAAATAATTATTTTGAATTTAAATTATTTATTTTTTTAAATTAAAAATCGAAATTTATTATCCAAAAAAATTATTTTATTTATAGTGAATCCCAAATCTCAATTCCTTTATATCAATATTTATCAGTTTCCAAATTGACGATATTTCAATAATATCGTGGGAGTCATTTTCTTTGTAGCAAAAATATTACCTTTTGTATGAAATTCTTCATACCAAAAATTGTTTGTTACACATATAGAATGTCTTTTTCCATTAATCATAGATTGTGTTCTATCAAAAATAGTTACTGTTTTTTTATTCAACTATATACTTTTTTTTATTGTTTCATACAAAAGTAAGCCTGATTGAGGTGCGACTAATTTGAGTCGGGTTAGGCTGGCTAGAGGCTGCACGTTGAATTAAGGACAGAGGCCTGTGGTATACACTATACACCCACAGCATGCACCAAAGAAAAAACACTCGATATACGACTAATTCGAGCCGGGTTATTTAAGTTCAACGTGCGTGGAGTGCAAGACAGCGGAGTTACATTAGGTTAGGTTAGGTTCTGGGGAAAGTCATAAAATTGCTTGTAGATTCCAGCAAGTGCTTACCATGGTTGTATACTATGTAGCTCTACCAGGGTATTATTATTTACCATGTGGGCCTGCATCGACCGTTAATTCTCGTTCACTCATGAAAATTCTAGCTAAAAATTGGATAAGAGATCTACATAGACAGCCTGTATTCTAGTTTTAGTCGAAAATTTTAATTTTATTTTTCAAATATTTTTTTATCATTTTTTAAATAAATTATCTTCACATTTCTCTTTTGCAGTAATTGTTGGTGGGCTCTCACCTACAATTGTAGTTAAATTTTCATGAGTTGAAGTCCTGCTATTTCTTTCTTACATGTTCTTTAGAAAATCACACCTTTTGTGTGATTTTTAAAGTAAATTATTTCGTCTGTGCTGCGTGCTGAAATGCTCTAAAAAATTTACCGAAAACATGGTAGTCTATATCTGCTCAATTGTATCTAGCAAATTAAATGCTAAGGCAAAATTCTTGAATTTTTTATTTTTTTAAACAACAAAACGCCATGTTTGACCAAAGGTGTAGCAAAGACTGTCTATACGGATCATTCTATTCAACTTTTTGCTGAAGTGTAAGTTAGTCGTTTACTTTAATTCTGGTTAAGGTTTCAGATTAGTAGTTCATTATTCTACGTATTATACAGCTTTTTTGCAATTGGTCAAAACTTTTGAAATAGCCCTCGTATTCTCTACTAGATTCATTTAATTGCGGAACAATTTATTTCAACTTAGAATGGAGCTAATTTGTTGCTATTCCAGCATTAAATGTGCGGGAAGTTATACTTTCTCCAAATGGTACGATTTTTGATGCAAAATGAAATATTTTCCATGGAACAGCTAATATTTCTTGCAAAGAATATTGCAGTATAGCTAATATTTGCAAATATTTGCCGGAGCTATAAAAAAGCTATGATTTTCTCGCATTGGGCCCCCGATCATGCTGGGCCGGCCCTGCCTGTGAGGCGTTTGTGATAGAAACTGCCATCAGATATGGTATTTAAGTGTATACTACCAGAGCTTTGTAAATTTTTAGATGGAATCTCTTCTGAAGGAACGATTTGAGTTGAGCGAAATAATTATGGTATCCCTTGCTACCGAGGAGGCTACTCTAAACACGTATATTCTCCGATAAACTATCTGACTCAAACTCAAGACACTTGGGACATGTTTAGTGTCACTCCCATTAAACATTAGTCATTACGAACATAGAAATACTTTAAGGACTTGTCCGAGCTAAGACTTACATATAGAAATCCAATAGTTTTTAGGTAAAATGAATTCGGCATGAAAAACCTTTCTGGAGATAGAGACTACCTTTACCATATTGAACAACCTTCGTATATGTTCCAACCTGTTAAACCTGACACTCTTACATCGATAGGAGCTGATTAAATCGCCATACTCTTTGTTAAGATACGCTCACTTTAACGGCGTTGTATGAATATAATATCAACAAATGGCGTGTAGTCTGGTAAACTCAGTGTCAGCCTTAATTTTCCTCAGAATTCGACCCATTTGATTTCATGCAAATATCTTTAATTAAATTCAGCGTTGTAGTTATGAATTAAAAGAAATTATATAATCCTGTATTCTAGAAGATTAAGTAAACAAACTCGCGTCGTTCGTTCTAAATACTTCATATATGTAGGATTTCGTTCCTGGTACCCTTAACTCGAGTCGAGTCAACTCGGTATTTTTTGCTTTGACTCTTATGAAATGAGGGATATAAGTTCTAAATTTGAAATTATTCTTCGAACTTTTTGTATTGCTGTTTTTATCATTTCTGTTGTGAAGATCATGATTCTAAAACTTTTCAATCTGGGAATAGGGATTCGTATAATTCCCGTTCTCATAACCAGGAGTCACTGTTCGTTCAGCCACAAAGCAGGCTAAGTTCTAAATGTTATTGCCTAAAACTAAATAGCCCAATATTGATATATCAATGTCGATTTCAATGCTCACAAACAATGCTAAGAAATAATGTCACTTTAACTAGAATTAAGTTTTGAAGTAGCAAGCTTGGCATAATACTTGGGTCCTAACTATTGGTAGCATAGCGTTCTGCTGAGCCTGGCCTAAGCTACAGTTACATTTGAATATTTTGAATGATTGAAATCATATTGGTTACATACACTCTTGTTTCACTCACTGAAAGCCTGGTATTTCATGTTAACTTCAAATTTGAAAATATATTTAGATCTGTGTCACACACTATTCTCCGAGCCGTAAAACTCGACTCATTAGATGTTTCAAATAAATAAAGACAATAGTAAATTAAATAGGTCTATCTATTATATATTTTTCCGTTTCCGTCTGTCCGTCTGTCCATCTGTCTGTCAGTCCGTTCGCGATTATCTCGACACTGGAAAGTGGTGCAGGCTCAGTCGAGTACTCAAAAGGTTCGCACTGACCCTGGTAAGCTAATGAAGTATAGTTGACTCCGATCTGATGACCCCGTGACCCCTGATTGACCCAAAAGCCGAAAAATCGGTCAAAACTTGACTTTTTTCTCTGAATCAGAAATAGTTAATGAGGAACAATTTAGTTCAATTCAAAAGTTAATAGTCAAATTTTTTGAACCCGTGACCCCAAAGTGAACCTAATCCGAAAAACTAACCAAAATTTGACTTTATCTCCGAATAGAATATTCTAGGAGATGAAAAGTGTTTTTGAATTGAAATGGTAAATTTTTGAGTTTGTTTGACCCTCTGACCCCATAGTGACTCTAACACCGAAGAATTGACCGAAATTAGACTTCTTCCCGACTCGGAAATTGTAAAAGATTAAAGTGGTTGTTCAATTGTTATGTTAAAATATATGTTAATATTATGTTAAATATATGTTAATAATATGTTAAAGATGAAGTTTGTTTGACCCTGTGACCCTTGAGTGACCCAAAATCCTAAAAATGTATAAAACAAGAATTTTCGATAATAAATTAAACATTAAACTAATGCTGAATTGAATTATATTTTGAACCTGAATTTTGAAAAAAAACAACATATTTTGGTGAAAAATATTAGTAAACTTAGAGAAAAATTTTTTGAAAATTTTTTTTACCCGTGACAATGACAACTAAGCATCTGAAAACAGATGTAGAAAGAACGCGACGGGTTGGAAAGAGAAATGAGAAAGTGCTAGTTCGAGAAACCTAAGGTGATCAAAATTCACGGGACGGGTTTAAGCTAAAAATTGAAAAGAAAAACGAAATTAACTGTGAATAATACTTGAAAGATTACAACAGTAATGTAGAAAATAAAATATATGGAGGGGACGGTAAGGAACAGGAATTCAAGCAAAAGTTCCGGGTTGAAAAGTGAAATTTAATTGAAACGAGTTGAAGTTGAAAACAGATTTGGAGAAGATGTGACGGGTTGAAAAGTCACGGGTTGAGAAGCAGAAGTTGAGCAGGGTCCGGGTTGTGCCACAATTGAAACAAAAAGAGTGGTTACGGGTTGAAATAAAGAAAATCAAAAGCTGACCTGAAGTCTGTTTAAGTTAACACCGATATATGGATAAGATGTGACGGGTTGGAAAACGAAGCAATTACAGATTGAGCAGAATTTGAAGGGATAAATATAGCATGCAAAAGGAGTATTTGACACGGATTAAATTAAAAACGTAATTTGGTCACTGAAGTGATTTTTAATTGAAAAGGTTTGTCACGAGCTAAATTGAAAAAAATGTAAAGTGGTTATGGAACGGATTTAGGGTGAGAACCGATATGGGAAATATGTGACGGATCGTACCTAATACACAAAAATTTATACTGAGTTGCGGATCCACAATTAGAAGCCAATTAAACAAAAGTCACGGGTTGAAATGAAGAAAAAACAAAGTGCTGTGTTTTAGTTGAAAACAGATATGGAGAGTAAGAGTAAATGGATGAGAAGTTTTCGTCACGGGTTGAAATGAGATAAATATCAAACGGTCATGAATCGGGTTTGAGATTAAGACAAGAAAACAGATATAGTATGGGTTGGAAAAGAGACAAGAATAAAACAAAAATCACGGGTTGTGAAGTAGAAGTTGATTAAAGTTTTTTGAACAGCTCCAAGCTGAAATGGGGAGAAGAAAAGCTGCGGGTTTGGTCAGAGATACAGAAAATATTAAATAAGAAAGTCACGGGTTGTGGTTAAGAAAATTGGGTGATTTCGTTCCTTACAATTGCATAGGGAGGGAAGGCGTCCAATTGTTGGGAGAACAACGCGTAGAGGTATTATCCAAATCTCGAGTGTTGAAACTAAAGAGACGTCAAACCTTGAAGTTTAGGTTTTTTAAATACAAAGTTGTGGGCTTAAGTTGAAAATAGATATGGAGAGTAACTGATTGGAAAAGATTCAGACACTTTAAGGATTTATGAACAGAAATTGAGCAAAGGTCAAGAAACGGAAAGGAGAATACATACAATGATATCACGGGGTGTGAAGAAAATTAAAAGGGTGCCATTTAAAGCGACTTACTTTAATTGTAATTCACCGAACAAAATCATGGATTTGCCTTACTTGATTTGCCTTAATTGAAGAAAAGTATTCTGCCTTACTCAAATATATTTTTGCCTTACTATCATTATTGCCGTACAGGTTCCTAATATAAATAACAATAAGAAGAACTACTTTATCTTGCTACAAGAAATTTTTGACACAAAATCAATTAAAAACTGTACACAGCTTGCAAGAAGAAGTAGAAGCGTAGAGGTAGCAAAGCTTTTTTGACGTTTTCTGGTTTACCACGTTTTCTTTTTTAACTGATTGATTTGGATATTCTTAGCTTGAAACTCGTGCATATAGACCCTATATTACTTCAAAACTGACCATTTGCTTCGATATTGAATAGAGTGTAAATTGATTGTATGCGATTTATTGGGATCTAATTTACGGTATCACAAGTGTACTACTTTTGCCTTACCTATATATAAGTAAGGCAAAAAAAAATTAAAGTAGGGCAAAAAAAAATTAAAGTAAGGCAAAATAAAGTCAGGCAAAAGCAATATTTTGTTCGGCTAGTTTTGATTAAAATTATAGCGTGAAAATATTAGGCCAAAATAAAATAAACCACTTGAAGAGTTTTGGAATTTAGAAGCGAAGCGAAATAATTATAGAAAACCTGCCTGACCGCAGCTTGGTACCAGAAAGGATGAAACATTGGACAAATTCGAACCGATTCGAGTATATCCGGGAGGCATATTTCCAATTCCTATATGGCATTTGCCCATGGCGCCAGCTAACTTCTGAGGATTACTATTTAGACAAAAATGACTCGAACAAAACTTGTAGTACTCATTAAAATAAGCAACTTTGTCTGAATGAACTTTTCTCTAAAGTTCAAGAATTAGCCGTCAGGTCACTTGTCAGGTCAATGTTTTTGGACTTTGGGGTCACATAGCTCTTGACCTATGAACTTTCGACAAAAAACATTTAGACAAAGTTGCTTATTTTAATGAGTAAGTACTACAAGTTTTGTTCGAGTCATTTTTGTCTAAATTGTAATCCTCAGAAGTTAGCTGGCCCCATGGGCAAATGCCATATAGGAATTGGAAATCTGCGGCCGGTACACTCTTAAGTCTTGTGTATATGTACATTCATATACAAAAAATTTATGACAAGACATTGTATACTTTACAGTAGTTGTCTAGTGGTTTAGAGGGTTCAAATTACAAGCCCGTCAAGCCAAAGCCCCAGGCTAGTCTTGTCCTTGTCTGAAAATCTTCCGCAATTTTTTTTTTCTCCAGATACTCAGTTAGTTACTGCACACTTTGGGTGAACGCTAAGCCACGAGTTGAATTTTTGCTATATTATAGCGAAATAGGATTCATGATTCATAGGTTCGCTACTCACTCAAACCGGTTTTTTGAATATTATTAACGTTAACACTTGGGTTTATTAGTGCAATGATCCATGTCAACGTAATTACGCCGAATTCTGATATTTTCCTTAATTTATTGTAACGGGTTTATATAATTGTAATAACTGCGCTGGGAAAATACACCGTGGCCGTGGCGATGATAATTGACATCGCGGGGAAGTCAAACAGAGGAACATCGCAGCTGATTTATGGCTGCAAGACTGTTTCAGCGCTCTGCTGTGCTGATTTAGGGTTGCAAGGCTGTTAAGCACTTTGCAGTGCTGATTTAGGACTGCAATACTGTTCCGGCACTCTGCAGTGCTGATTTAGGACTGCAGTACTGTTCCGGCACTCTGCAGTGCTGATTTAGGACTGCAGTACTGTTCCGGCACTCTGCAGTGCTAATTTAGGACTGCAGTACTGTTCCGGCACTCTGCAGTGCTGATTTAGGACTGCAGTACTGTTCCGGCACTCTGCAGTGCTGATTTAGGGCTTCAAGACTGTTTGAGCACTCTGCAGTACTGATTTAGGGTTGCAAGGCTGTTTGAGCACTCTGCAGTGCTGATTTAAGGTTGCAAGACTGTTTGAGCACTCTGCAGTGCTGATTTAGGGCTGCAAGACTGTTTGAGCACTCTGCAGTGCTGATTAGGGCTGCAAGACTGTTTGAGCACTCTGCAGTGCTGATTAGGGCTGCAAGACTGTTTGAGCACTCTGCAGTGTTGATTTAAGGTTAAGACTTTTTCAGCAATTTAATGCTGGAGGTTCTTGCTCTCGGCTTTGTCACAGTACTACTGATTTATGGTTGCAAGACTGTTTCAGCACTAAATAAGCGCTAACTAAACAGGCTCTCATCTTGGTTTGGCCGCAGTATTAATGATTTAAGGCTGCAATTCTGTTTCAGACCTTTGCCGATTTCGATTTTGGACTAAATACATTTGCATTTGTGACGCGACTCTTGTCGTTTCACTTGCCACATTTTAGTAAACTGGCGCAGCTTAATTTAATCTGACCTAGGACCACCTTTTATTGACCCCTATTCTTTTTTACCAGGTGGATGACCAAATGAAGTTACTACAGCACTCCTGGTCGGATATGCTCGTCTTGGACCATATTCATCACCGTATGCACAACCATTTACCCGACGATTCTCCATTGCCGAATGGTCAGAAGTTTGACCTCCTGGCCCTTGCCCTACTCGGCGTTCCAGCCTCCGTGGACCGATTCAATGAGATCACGGTGAAACTTCAGGAAATGAAGTTTGATGTTGCGGATTATATTTGTTTAAAATTCCTTCTACTACTCAATCCAGGTACATTCTGTCAAACTTTACACTATCAACATATCCTTCATCCCCTGCAACCCAGTTCACTCTTCTTATGTAAATATTTGTACATTTCCCTTGTAAATACTGTAAATATCGTCTTATCTAGTTTTAGTTGTACATATCTTCGCTGCCGCTGGTATACTCTCGTCTATCTCTTCTACCTGTGTTCCTTTTGCTTTGTTTCCGATTTTGGCGTTAGGGTTGAGTGCCATTTTGCAGAGGTTTGTATAAAACTGCACATTTTTAGGATTTCAGTTAAAAACTGGTCTCAATTTTCCTATCCACCCAATTACTTTTATTTTAATTAGCTGTTCAATTAAAAAATTGCACTCAGCCTTGCCAAATCCTTGTATTTATTTCAAAAGAACAAAGAAGCTGGTGACAACCTACTGGCGTTTATGTGTTGTGCTTATTTTTCCAGACGTGAAAGGACTCATGAGTCGAAAACATGTTCAGGAAACCCACGATCACGTGCAACAGTCACTTCTCACCTACTGCATCAATTGCTACCCCCAAGTTCAAGTAAGTTGACAAATTATGCGTTTTTGAATAAAAAAACAACGTTTGACGCCTTTTTTTTTGTGTCCAATTGCAAATTTTGGATAGCAATTGGTATAGTTTAACGATTTTTTTCATGGGAGACAACTTGCCATATTTTTAGGTTGATTAGTTTATGCAGAAACGTGCTATTTAATGTGACAAGTGGTTGTCCATAAGAAAGCATTGGTTTTTTCGGTTTCTTCCATGTACAATTTCAAATTTTTAATGATAATTTGTAAAGTATAATGTTTCTTTTACGGGAAACAACTTTTCATATTTTTAGTTCGATTATGTAAAGCCGAAACGTGCTATCTAATGTGGCAAGCGGTTTGCCATAAGAAAGTATTAGTTTTCTTTTTTTTCACGTTCAATTTCAAATTTTGACCAATAATTTGCACATTGTAATGTTTTTCTTATGGGAAATAACTTGTCATATTTTAAGGACAGTTATGCTATACCGATTACGTGCTGTATAATGTGACAAGTTGTTTGCCATAAGAAAGCATTCGTTTTTTCGGCTTCTTCCATGCACGATTTCAAAATATGCCGCCGGATTTGAGATATGCTATAGTTTCACCCACATTTTTTCTGCAGGAGAAGTTTACCAAATTGCTGACCATCATGCCAGAACTACGACAAGTGGCGGGGCGTGGGGAGGACTACCTGTACTACAAGCACATGAATGGCGGAGCACCCACCCAAACCCTTCTCATGGAAATGCTCCATGCCAAACGGAAGTGATCCTCTACATTAACTTGTCGATTGTCAATTCTATTTATTCTTCAAAAATTGGAAACGAAACACAATTTGCTCCAGGAAAATGTGAAACATTTAGAAAGAAAAAATTCCATCGAAATGCAACTTCGCGGGCCATAAACACTTTGAGCCTACCAAACCATTTCCTGTTCGAGATCGAGATGATCCAAAATATTTAAAAATTCTATAAAAAAAGAGTAAGCCTAAAGTTTTAGCGTGTGAAACATAGCACTACTAAATTATTTACATTCAAAATGAATGCGAGAGACAGTGAGAAATTATTTATACGCCCCGTAGTAAACCTAGCCTTTTTTTGAATTACAGAATTTAGGACTTGTAAGGTAAAATATGTAAATTACTATTGTTTTTTTTTTGTGTTAACTTGTTACTCCTGTTTAAAGTTTAATTAACAGTAACTTAAAATTTAGAATGTATAGATTTGTATGGAATGGAGTATTTTTAAAGAGAAACCAATGATTTTTAGAAAATTATTGGAAGACAAGAGGCGGAAAATCTGTGATTCTAATACAAAGGGTGGTGGGTTCTTTTTTTGTGTCTTTTTTTTTGGTGGGACAAAGGGAATTTTTCTGTGCTTGCACATGGCACGGCAGGTCCTATTTTTTTGGGTGGGAAAAAGGGTTTTAAAGCGCACGGACAATGGCGGTCGGTGGGACAAACCTTAGAATTCAAAATATACTCTTCCGAATAACGATGACCTGACGTGGACCTTACAACCTTTCGGTTCTTTTTTGTCCAACACTTGTATACCTGTCTTTACACTGCTATATATATAAATATTAAATCTATATGTATTTTTTAGGCTTATATGAAGGCCCTTTTGTGGGGGGAAATGTCGAGGGGTAATATGTATTGTCAGTTATTTTCTGGGCGGGGCTACACAACGGCTCCCGCCCTCAAACTACAGCTTCTGCATAATTAAGCTTAACTTTAATTCTAGGTTTATCTTTATCTCTAACTTTTTTTTAAAACTCTATTTTTCTATGTAGTCCACATTGTAGTAAGGCTTGTATATTCTTCAGGCGTTAAAGCCTTTACGGTAGTTGGGCAGGAAGAACACGGAACAATCCTTAGAAACCAAAAATGAGGCTTAGACAGTTCGACGGTTCGACGCTTCTAAAGCTCTAGGAATTTGGGAATGGGTTCGTTTCTTGGGGGATTCATGGGCATAAAAATCGTAGGTTATAGGGAAAAACTAGGTTCAACTATATAAATCGTATGCGAGGGTTGTTTCAGAAGTTATGGCCGATTTTTGGATAAGCTTGTAAAACGGACAAAATTGAATCAATTGGGCTGAGCCTTTCAACACAGCTGAAGTAGTACCTGAGTTGCATTGCAGCAAAAAATTGAATAAAAATATCAATTTAGACGTTTTTTTTTTTACAATTTTAGTCGATTTTTCTTCATTTTTTAAACCAATTTTTGTTTCTCTTAATTTTTTTCTCATTTTTCTTTTGCGTTTGAGTAATCGTTGATCAGCCAAGGCCATACAATTTCTAGAATATGTCTAAATTCTCATAAATTAATGGCCAGGAATTTCTGTTTAAAAGGTTTTTCAAAAAATGACAAAAACTCGATTTTGGGTGATTTACAAAATACAATATTTGGTGAAATCTGTTGAAATTTCACCAAAAACAGCGCAGTCCATTTCTGCTCAATATAGAATATTTTTGGCGAAAAATAAGCAAAAGCAAAGATATTAAAATTCTGATTTTTTTTATGAAAAACTAACATTGTCGACTAAAATTTGCTAAAAACTGCATTTATGGACATACTGCTTAATTTATTGCTGAAATGAATGAAAAATGGCTTTTACTTTACTTGTAGTGAAAGTTTCAACCCAATTCATTCATTACTCTCTTTTTCGAAACTTTTCCAAAATCGGTTGAAACTTTTGAAACAACCCTCCTACTTACTATATAATTGTTTTATCCCCAAAATATATATATATACGTGTAAATTGTAAGGAAAAAGGGTTAGTGAAATGAAAACTTTGTGTTTCTAGCCTAAGTTCTAAGGATTTAAGTGGGGGGAAATCTTAGTAGCTAACTCCTTGTTGAGAGGGCTTCAAAATAGTAGAAACCTTAGGTTAGGTCAGGTTAGGAATTTAGAACCTAGTTAAATTAGTATTTAGTACATTCAGAAGTGGCAGGCTATTTTCGATTTTTTTTTTCTATTTTAATCTGTTCATCTGTAGCTGCGCTAAAAATAAATGGTATTATTCTCTACATATACGATATACAATACACTCTATTGTACTCTACGTGTAACTGGCCTGGCCTGGCTTGGCTCGAGTAAACCCGCGTAAATGTGAATGTAAGTAAACACTGGGAAACGAGGGGGCTGTAAAATGTAGTTCCAGTCCTCGTTGAAACTTAGTCAAACTCTGTCTTTTTGGTTCAACCCTTATGGGTGACAATCTGTTAGTGTATTACGAAAATTTCAATGTGTGCGAGTTGAGGAAAGAAAGGAACAATCAAAGAGATAATCAGAAAATTTTGTCTGTAATAGAAATATGTAATTGTCATGGTTTAACATTCCAAATGTGATGGAACTTGAAAGCTAAAGTTAAAGGCGAATAGAAGCGTGTTTAATTGTATAAAAGCAACATGTGGAACGAAAGCAATCAGAAATTCAATTTGGTTAAATGTAAAATGTAAACTTTTCTATGTAAAATAAAATATATACTTTTTTCTCTGGTTTCCTTTTCCCAAGAAATATAAAATAGCCGCTAGCCGAATTGTATATAATAGAAAATGTGTCTAATTTTTATTTTGGAAAAATATGGACCGTAACTACTTGCTTCTGTTCTCACACCGTTTAGAATCCTCAATTCAGCTATGTTAATGTTTTTTGAAACTTAAAACCGTCTTGTATCATTTCCTGTGTGTGAAGTTGAGAGTGTTCTGTATTTTGACTGAATGACTTTCTAGAATCTACTTATTTTCAGAAAAAAACAACACTATATATAACTGTACATGTAGAGCTACCGTATATTCAAATTCAGATGAACGAGTCTAGTGTAAGGCGTAAAACTGGATTAATGATTAAAACCACAGTTCTGGAATCCCCTGTTTTTTCTCAGATTTTTATTTAGTTTAGTTCATAATGCATATTACGATTAGGTCATAGTTCAATTAATACTTTACCTTAAGAATTAACTACATATATAATGGCTAATTTTTTTTATATTCTTAAGGGTCTATTAGTATTAGTATTTTGAATTTGACGCTATGCACACGTCTATAACTTTAGCGTTAAAGTCTGTATATTAGAAGGTTCTTAAGAATCAACTACAAACGAGGGCTGTTTGAATAATTTTGATAATTTTTCTAAAAGCTGTTTTACAACTTTTCAAATAATTATCAAAATAAATAAAACAACCCTCGTACTACGCTATACATATATCTGTAGAGGCTATTCTGTGGAGAATTAGTCAATAGTTTAAAACTTATGCAAAACTCTATATCTATCTGCATTGTCCTGTTTTACCTAAAAAATCCACATTAGATCAGCCGTCCGTATCCGTCCGTATCCAGGTCAACTCGGCATGACCAGCTCTGTATTCTCCAAAGATTCAGCTATGCCGGCAGGAGATCAAAGTCATCACTGACATTCACCATGGGAACATGAATCTCATCAATCTGAGGGTTCCCTTTCGGCTCACAGAGCCCAACTTCCTTCAGCTTCCATTCCCAATCCATTTTCTGGACAGCATGAAGAGATTCGGCCTCGTTGTGATGCCTTAGAAGCATCGCTTCCTGAAAAGTTTCAAATAAATCAGTCTTAAACTCAACCCAAAGTACGTCACGAGTAACCCCCACCAGTCACTTCACTTCACACAAATCTACAGGGAATGATGAACCTTGCACTGTCATGTACCGTACCGTGTACGTTCATGTTCATAAATCCCAAAGGGACGACGTTTTTTAAGGTGCTTACACACAGACAGCACCCCTACTGCCCTACTTCCCTGCTCCCTTCCCTACTGTGGATTCCCAACTCTTCTTTCCTACTCCCTACTTTGGATTCCCAGCCCAGCCCTACTTCCTAATTCCCTGCTTCCCTAATTCAGTGTCGACCCCTACTGCCCTACTGCCCTAATTCTTTACTTAAATTTTTCTTCTCTAATCCCCACTGCCCTACCCTATAGGGCTATAGGGAGAAGTAGGGGCCATACTTTGCCCTATTTTCTAGTAGGGTAGGGCGATTTTCCCGTCTTTGACCGCCCTACTCCCTACTTTCCTACGCCGGATTGCAATCCCTACCCCCTACTTCCCTATGCCGAACTACAATCCCTACCCCCTACTTCCCTACGCCGAAATACAATCTCTACTCCCTTCCTTCCTACTCCACTGGCTCAACCCTATTCGCTCCTTCATCTTCCCTATTTCGGCTGGCGAGCCCTACCGCCCTGCTTCTCTACTTCGGTCTTTCTTCCTTACTGTGTTACCCTATAGCCTATAGGGCTGTAAAGAGACGTAGAGGCCATATTTTGCCCTATTATCTAGTAGGGAAGGGCAATTTTTCCGTCTTTGACCGCCCTACTTCCTACTTTCCTACTCTGGTGGCTCAACCCTATTTCCTACTGCCTTCTTCCCTACTTTTCGAGCCCGCTGGCTTAACCCTATTCCCTACTTCCCTATTTAGACTACCGAGCCCTACCGCGCTGCTTCCCTACTGCCCTACCCTATAGGGCTGTAAGGAGAAGTAGGGGCCACATTTTGCCCTACTATCAAGTAGGGTAGGGCAGTTTTCCCGTCTTTGACCTACTCCCTACTTTCTTACGCCGAATTACAATAATTAGTCCGTACTTTCCTACTCCGCTGGTTCAACCCAATTCCCTACTTCCTTTATTTCCTACTCCGCTGGCTTACACATAATTGATACTTCCTATTTCAGCTGCCGAGCCCTACCGCCCTGCTTCCCTACTTCGACCTTCCTTCCCTACTGCCCTATCCTATAGGGCTGTAGGGCGAAGTAGCAGCCCTATTTTGCCCTGCTTCCCTAGTAGGGTAGGGCAAGTTGCCCGTCTATGCTTACACAGTGCTGCGTAATTTAATTACGGACAGGTATTACTTACCTTGATTTTGTCCCACTTGTCATCCACGTCCTGGAGCCATGAGAGGAACAGGCGTCCATTATATCTTGACCTTGCGTTCCTATCCTTCTCCTCCTGTTCCGGTGTTAGCAAATTATAAACCTGTCAAAAACAAAATCATGATTTTTTATCCCTGGAATGAAAGAATCTGAAATCTTGGAGAAAATCTAATCTGAAGTTTGAGTACTTACCTCAAGATCCTTGAGTATCGTGCATACAGAGAAGGGCAGAGCTTGATTTGAAAGAGCTCTGGCAGCCCGACCATGAACTCTCAGTATTTCTTGTTCAACTGAGAGGACTAACTTCTCTTTTTCTACGACTTGCTGCATTCGAAGCTTGTGTCGCTCTTTCTCCTGCTCAATGAACATTTCTTTACACTGTGGAGGTAGGGAGATTGGGGGTGCGTGGGTGGATACAGCATGTTGGGCATTGGAATTGCTTGCGAGCACGTAGGTTCCACGATTCATCAAATAGTCTTTGAAACCTTGTGGTGGCTTCGGCTGCACGGGAAATAGGTTTCGTCGTCTCCGTTCAATCTGCAGAGAGTAGAGTACGAAAGTCAGAGGTCAAGTTCAAGGTCAACTTTCGTTTAAATCAGGGTTGGGCTGGTTTAAACCAATGATTTAAACCAAGGTTTTTTTGGTTTTTTTGGTTTTTTTGATTTTCTAGCGG
>JAQFXZ010000834.1:0-15282 GCA_034694025.1 Ceratophysella scotica | reverse complement strand
TGCGCCAAGTGACCCCAAAATTCCAAGGAAGTTGAAGATTCAGGGAATTTTGGGGTCTGTACTGCGCCAAGGGACCCAAAAACTCCAGGGAAGTTGAAGATTCAGGGAATTATGGGGTCTGTACTGCGCCAAGGGACCCCAAAATTCCAAGGAAGTTGAAGAATCAGGGAATTTTAAAATCCCCCAAAACTGTCTTTGGGTCCTTCGGACCCAAAGACAGTTTTGGGGTCCTTTGGGCCCAAAATCCCGTAGAGGGGTCCCCCGAGTACTAACGGGGTTAGGGGTTTTGGAGTATGCCGTCAACATGTTTTTCTTGCCTAAAGGTACAGTTAGTGCCCGCCATTATGTTCCTGCCTAAATATGCAAGTTGCACGCCAAGATGTTTTTCTTGTCTACAAAAAAAATACACAATTGCCCGCCAACCTGTAATTCTCGCCTAAACATGCGCATCTTGACCGAAAACGTGTTTTGCTGCATAAATATACCATTTTTGCAAGCGAACATGTTCTTCATCTCTAGATAAATACTTTTTGCCCTCCAACATCGCTCTCCTGTCTAAATATACACAATTGCCCACCAACATGTTAATCCTACCGAAATATACACTTTTAGCAGCTCGCCAACATGCTTTCGTGCCAAAATTAACAGATCTTAAAACTAAACTTCGATTTTTTTCAAGTGAGTAGCGAAATGACACGTCGATGCGTACTACTCGTCCTTGGATTGACGAAAGAGTTCACACTGGAAGGATATCCCAGAGCACATCCGAGCATTCTAATTGATGATGCAAACATTCACACACTCCATGCTGTTCGACATGGAAGGAAGGAGGCGAGAGCTGGCCTGGCACGTGGAAGGGGATCAAAGTAAAAGCAGACTTACTAATGAGTCAAGCCTTCTCGCCTAAGCCTGAGAGCCAGAAGCGGGTGAGGAGATGAACAATGCATAAGTACATCATACGAGTTTCCAGATACCAAAGCACTCTTTTAATTAGTGCACACAACCGAGAATCCGGAGTGTACCAAATACGAAAATACGTACGTCCGCGTTATATAAGGAATAGTCATTTCAAACTTCCAATGTCCACAACACAATACAAACTCCAGAACCTTTGCCCTACGGCGCCGGGCTCTGGAGTGTTGCAGATTATTTAATCCGTTTACAAACATTAGGAAAGTCCTCCTATTGATTTTTGACTTATGCTTTCCTTGTATTTAAAATGAATACTCTAAGCGAATTCCTAATCCGAATTATTTCAAGGGAACACGTCCGCATTCGGTGAACCATTCATGTGTGGTACTTAAGCTTGCTATCGATTTAGGCTCAACAACGTTCGTTAATTTCGCATACATTGGCTATAATATGCTAAATTTTCCGAAACACGAATCCCGGAGATTGTCAACCTCTTTCTGGAATTTATGTCTTAACCGATAGCAAGCTAATCTCGAAATCCGGAGGGCATATTTTGAAATCGTACATGACAATTTGTATTGCGTAACGCGTTTCCTATGGAAGACAACTTGATATATTTTAGTTAGGTTTGGTTGCGCCGAAACGTGCGATATAATGTGACAAGTGGTCAGTCATTAAAAGCAAAACATTGTAGACATTCCCATGTACGATTTCAAAATATGCATCCGGAGCAGCCATGAATTTCTCGAATTTTGTAATTAGGCAATATTGAATTTACCAAAATATTTGCAAATTCAAAATACAGTCAAATGCATTAAACAGTCAAAAGATCTAAAAAATTTGCATTCGCTTTTCAATGCCGCATATGGATTTTATTTTAACCTTAATGAAATGCTTAACTCGACTTTTTTTTAACTCAGAAGCCGGATATGACTATTATTCTAAATTTATAATATAGAAAATTTTGACATAATTTTGAAACAGAGCAAACGATTTGCGAAGAATTATTCGACATGCATTCAACGCCTCCACTTAATTTGATGGCATACGCATTCAAATCAAATCTAGGTCACGCAAAAGTTATACCAAGAATCAGTGCAGAAACAGGAATTATCAAAACAAAGCTCTGAATGATTTTGATAGCTAAGGCCAGCTGAATTTGCTTAGTTTACTTTCACCAAGAATATAACTCTTGAGCCTAATTCAAACCCCCCAAAGCCGAATAGATGCAAAAATTGAAACTCTATTTAACTCTACCATAATTTAGAAAACAAACAGTAGGATGGAAATGAAGGGCGCTGCTCCAAATAAATAAGCCTTTCAAATAGCACTAGACTTAGAAGACAAAGGCACCTAAGCTCCAATGCAGCAACATCTTTGTTCTACAGCTTGAGGCCCACTTTCACTAACTAAAACTTTCTCCTGTCAGTATTTACCTTTCCTTCATCTTGGAAAGGGCTTAAAACGTATAAGTAGTTTGTAAATTAGATTCGACCCACTAAACTTGGAGGAGAGCTTATTAGGGATCACCCCTGCCCACGTCCTGAGTCCTGACGCAATAGCCAAGAAGGTTACTTACTATTTATTTATGTTCAAAGTGGTAAAAGGTGAGCTCGCTCCATAGAGCACAAGTCAAGTCGGGGTTGGTGAGTTGGAAATGGGGTTATAAATATTTATATTATTCTATAACATACAGCCCTCTCTCACCGTAGAACCTAGGATTATATTCAAGAAAAATCACTACTTTTTTAATATATGAAATACAACGGAGAAAGCAATCCACACCGGAAAGAAGTAAGCCGAATGAAAGCATTTTCTTGTCAGCCGCTACTCTCAACACGGAGGGAAGAAGAAAGGCAGAAAGGGATCACGATCAACGGCCAATTGACACCGGGCAAAATGGTTTTCGGAATTCGAATTGGTAGGTTTAAAAAATCGACAAAAAGCAAATTGTCCCCAAATATATTTCAACTTGGCAACTAAAAAGTGCAAATTGGCATGAGTCCAACTCAATTGTCTTCAATTTTTGCCATTTTGGCTACTTGACAATAAACAGTAACTGAGTTTTGCCGGTTTTGAAACTTGCTCGGATTTTTCGATCATGTATGCCAAAAGTTCGCAAAATTTGTATTTACCAATTTATAATCGAATTTTGGAGGATATTTTATTAAAAATCAAACTCGCAAAAACAAGAAGTTTTATGCATATTGGCGTGACTCAAAAAATTACTTCAATTTTCGCGAATTAGGCACACAATAGATCAAGTATGCTGCCAATTTGGAATTGCGCTACGATTTTCCTTTTATGCGAAAAGTATGCCAAAATCGTTTAAGCCAATTTATTATCGAATTCTAAAGCATATATTATTTTTCTAAACGATTTGGTAAAAATGGTAAGTTGGCAAATTGGCATGACTCAAAGTGTCAAATTTTGGCAATTTGCAATGTTGTATTTATTTTTTGAATTTTCCAAAGGAAAAAATTTCACCAACATAAATACTTTGTCAATTTTTGCCAATTTAGTTTCAATTCTACGCAAATCGGTTGAATCTGTGGCATCAGCATCAGAAGAATTACGTAAAAATTCATCGGACAATCTAAAACTTTCCCTAAATTGTAGTTGGACAGGACCCACGAAAATTGCCAAAGATTTGGATTTGCCGCGACGCCGAAATCAAATCTAAACCAGTCAAAATTGACCACACATTATTTTATCAAATCGAATTTACTTGTCAAAATCGCGCTTCCCGAAACGAAAACACGTTACTTCAATGAGAAAAAAATGACCAAGCGAAACTGTCCAGACCCAATCGACCTCGAACCCCGGATCATGGCGTTAGATTGTCTCAGTGCGTTAAAATCCCAGTTAGTCTACTTCTAACCTTAATCTGATTGCAGAGGAGAGGCAGCCGAAGTCGAGAAGAAAAGAAGGAAGTGGGTAGGAAATAAAATAGTGGGCAGAGGAGTCTATGGAAGTCTCCAAAGACTGGGAAGAGAGAATTTCTTACAGCTTAAACTTGATTCAAACGCGTTGGTACAAAAGGGTGAAAACGGAGAGAAAGAGAATCTCTATTTTAACTTCAACATGAGTTAGTTTCGAACAAGTCAAACCCGGCCTTTCCTGGGCTTCCCAGGTCCTCGGCTCACTTTTCAAATAAAAACCGTATAACAGTAGTGATGGGATACACCCCTTCCCAATTCTAATACAACAGGCATAAGACCAAGGAAATGCTCAAATACCTTATTGTTTAACCGTTAGGGTCTTATCTACCAGCCGCGGACTTTACGCTGCATTGAAGCTCATCTTGCTGTCTCCTGCCTGACATACTTCACGCAAAGCACTTCATAAGAGCCAAAACAAAAGTAGCCAAAAAGCGTTAAAGCCATTCACACTAATAAAAAAACGTCCAAGTTAAATGCGCGAGCTAACGCATTTATCTTGGTTAGGCTGCGTTTGGTTTTTGTCATTTTTTGACTTAAATCGATTATTTTGTATCTTTTTTGGCCCATAGAGGGAACTTTTGAATTTGTTCAAATGTGATGAGGTTACATAAACAAGTTGTCTTAGCATAACAAAAGTGACAAGATTAGAACAAGTAACGTGCGACGTGTTGCCAGTTGCCATGCATCGTCGTATTTAACTTAACGCCGTTGCTATGGCAATTCGTTCACGACAACGCCTGCTTTGTCAATTTTTGCACTTTAGTTCCATAAAATTCAAAGAAAATTGTCGTAAATCGGTTACACAAATCACAAAAAATATGAAAAATTAATTAAAAAGTCTCTTCTATCAGGCAAACGAGGGTCATTCCATAAGTTCCTGTACGTGGTTGATGATAAGTGATATCTTTGGTAAGGATGAATGGATTTGACCCGTATATACGTGTGCCTTGATTGATTAATTGTTCGTATTCGCGAAATAACCGGGCGTAACTGCTCAAGTTTCATGATTGAAAGCTCGCTTGCCAGGCAATTTTCAATTATTTAAACTTTAAATGTATGAAGTTCCAGTTTCTATGTCCAAACTATGAATGAAATAACTTAAAATTAAATCAGCTACAGTAGAGAGCAATGAGCAGCGCATATTGAAATTGCAGTAATCAAAGGATCAGCGAGAATGCCACTTTCGAGGAACAACTAAAGACGTAGGACGTTACATGTATTTAAACGCATATGAAATATTAATGGATAGGCAACCCAGATAAATCCAACCAAATGATCTATTAATGATAGGTTTCCCAAAAACTTCACTATCGGCAGGCGAATCGTCAATTCTGAATGTGTGCAAATATGAGCGTGACGCGGGATATCCTCCACCATAATTTCTCGCCTGGCTTGGTTCTGAGCTGCCGGAGCAGGTATGCCATTTTTCTCATTTCTCCGTCTTCTTCCCAAAAAGTAGGTAAGGAAAAAATCGATGGTGAAACCCAGTGCAAGGCTCTTTCTTTCCTTCAAGCTCAATTCAAAGAGAAAAGGTTGAAAGGCGTAAAAGAGAAAATGAAAGAAAGTTGTGCAGAAAGTAGTTTTGGGAGTCTTTCTCTGTTTAGTGGCACGGGTCAGAGCCAGAGCAGGGAGAGCGAGAGGCATAGAAGACTTAATGCAGTGAGACGTCGAATAACATGGGATTCCATTGCCTTATTATTCTCAACCTCCGTCCCTTTATAAGTTGGAAAAACGAAATTAAAAAGTTTACAAGCGGAAATCCTGAAGATATTCCAATTCAACCAATAGAAGGGATAAGTGAAAAACAGATTTCTCTTTATGATCTGAAGTTGGTGGGCGGATTGGATTTGAATATATTATTTGGCTAAGAATACGAATCCTTTCCCCTGTCATCTTCCACTTGCACGGTTTATGACGGAGGTTCTCCCGTTGAACTCGAAACATTTGGCCCCTAATGATGAAGGTGGCAAAAAAGATCTGAGGGAAGTTTGGGTTTAAAGATTAGGGTCTTGAAATAATTTTGCGTACACTTTAGGCATTTTAGACATTTTAGATTTTCGTATTCGCAATTAAATAGGTCACCATTTTGCAAGGTAAATAATTAGGCTTTTTATTCACTAGTGTTTCCACCTGGTGCGGCACTCTTCTACGAATTTGCTGGAATTTAATAAATGACCATGGGTTGTTTGATAAGTAGTAAGTAGTGTCACATTTTTCTTATTGGCAGGGTTGAGCAAAATAATTGGCCAAAATCACCTAAAATTCGCCTTCAAAATCCCAAAATCAAAATCACGTCACTTTTAGCCGTCAAAATCAAATCATCAAATCAAAGATGTTGTATTTTTATTAAAATTCGTGATCTTGAAATCAAATCGTGATTTAAAATCGCCAATTCAGCTGAAAATTGTGATTTTTCAGGTCCAAATCACATATTTTAAAAATCGAAATACAAAATCAGATCATTTTTTCAAACTCGAAAACCGAAAATAAAAATCCTTTAGATGAGTAAAATCATTATGAGCGGAAGCATACTAGATGTTACAGGATGGGCAAAAAGAATTGAACTGAACCGAATATTTAAGAGATGAAAAGGAAAAAAGCCTTAGAATGCTTTTAGATTTTCGTTACCAATTTATGGAAAATCGAACGCTTTTATAGTTTTCTAACACAAATAAGCACTTGCCTTGCATTACTTGTTGACATGGACTCATTTTCTGTTAAAAAAAACGTGAAATCGTCAAAAATTTCAAAATCGCTTAGAAATTAAATTCAAACCCCTGAATTCCCAGACGCCAAACCCTGTATCCATGCCTTTAAAGAGCCCATCCTGTGCCTGACAAAAAAGAGATCAATAGTCCAATAAATGCCATCATCATCATCACACATTATCCATTTAAAAGTGCCTAGACACTCAAGAGGCCCAAAAAACCACTTTCTCCGTGCATTCAGTAAAGTTCACTCCATGATATTTTAGAGCTCATTATTCACTAATGGGCTTCAGTCCCGGTCGTTTAGCCACAGCAAAACACGTGTTCTTCCTCAAAATTGTCTTTTTTGGTCCTTTTAATGCATGTAAAGATGTGAATTTCATACTGCGAACATTAAGTATATGTAAATGTCATGCCAAGGAGCTCTTCTTCACGGTAAACTGATTCCAAGGCCTTGGGCTTAATGATGACTAGAAAGTTCACCTGACCTGCGCAGTAATTGAATCCCAGCCCAGAGAAAGCCTTTGATTTGCTACATACAACGTTCCTCATAAACTTGATCCTTCTGATCCATGCATGAATAGATCTGGAAAGGTTTCCGATTTCATAAGGAACCACAATTTCAATTCTTACCTTTCCATCCAAGGCTGCAGACTCGGCTCACTTTGATGGTGACGAGGACAGGAGGTGATCTTTTGGTTCCACAGTCATAGGCGACCACAGAGAGAATATGATTGTGGCTCTTGTCATAGTCCAATGGTTCTGTGTTTCGGATTACACCTGGAAAAAAGAATAATGCCCATCAACAATGAATCCATGGAGAAAGCCTTGCAAAAACATCATGCTCTCCGTGCTAACCAACCGCAAACGCGGCTGACATGAAGCATTTCACAAGTAAAGACTTCAAAGTGAAGGAAAGTCCGTCTCTTTTCTCCATTCCACCTCATGAAGCCCAGTTCGTTGAGCCGATGACCATCTAACCCTAATTTCTGAGAACATAACGAACTGGGACGACCAAGTGAATTAAGTTCAAAGGTTTCAGCCTCTCCGAACACATCACAATAGGATCAATACTTCGAAAAAAAGAACCCAGAAAAGGTTGAGACGTGGACATGCTTCCTGACACACTCTTCGGCGAGACGGAGATTTGGGAGCTCAAGCTCGACGCAGGAAGATCAAATCACAAAAAGTAGATGTCAGATCTCCTTCAGTTGTTCTGTCCGGTTAAAATATAATATCAAGAATCAATCCGAAAAGTCCAGAAAGCCCATCTTCCATTTCCTAATCATTTCCTAAGCAGAAAGCCTCTTTCCGCTCCATTAATTGTATATTATTATGGTCTTCCCAGTCTTCCTAAGTCCAGTTAACGGAGTTACTTGAGACCAAGCAAAACCTGAATCCGAGCAGTAAAAGCTTTCAGGTGGATGAAATAATACAAGTAAATATTGATTCTTGGTCGATTACTCCGGGTTAAATTGTGTTCGAATTGTTTCTGCATTGCGTTTGCTTGATTTAAATCAATATGATTGAGTTTCGGATTTAAAAAATAGTTAATCATGTTTTTAAGTGAAAATTTTTAAGAAATTCAGATACATGGGTGAATACAATAATCGGCACCTCGTCGAAAATTAATTCAGCTGTCATCGGACCTCCAACAGACTGGTAAATATTTTTTAGCAAAAATCTTGCCGAAAGTTTCTGAATTTTTTCATTCATTTTCGAGATGATTCTAGTGATTTTTCTAAAATGCTTCATAATTGAAAGAGATTGTACGTAAAATGTTTAAACTCAACACAGGAGGCATTAACATATTTCACAAACTGTCGATGTTGTCTTAATTGTTCCTCCAAGCCACCGTAAAATTTTTCTGAATTCTATTAATTTTTTTTTGCTTGAAATTTTTTTTAAAAATCCAGATGAATGCGAATGAGAAAAAAACGAATAGAACAAATTCAGATTGTAAAATGAAAAAATTCCTATGACACATAGACATTATATAACTTTAAAAGTGCCAAAAATATAAAACTGGTTTAAAAACGCTTTCTGGAATAAATTGATAAAATGTGAAAAAAAAACCCAAAAAACTCCCAGTCAATCACAAAATCTTGAAAATTGTCAAAAATCATGCATCTAGCCTAAAACTGTCAATTTAATTAGCTCTTCGACCTTTTAAAATTGAATTTTCTAAAAATCCGCCATATTTTTCATGATTTTTTCTTACAAATTACAGGTAAATATTCGTGTCATGTTAGTGAGAGGCTTGGCGTAAGCTATCCATAATACGCTTAACACACTGCGGTGGGCAAATTGACACGATTCCAATCGGATATTTAATATTTATAATCCAAATCCTGGTCAACGGTAGATTTAGAGATAGCAGTCAACAACAAAATCTAACCTCGAAGTTCCAATTAAGGTTCAAGGTGAATTGCCCAATGAGAATTGTCCTAGAACGCCTGGACCTAATATTCTGCGATTTCCTTTGTCAACTCCAATATGTGGGAAGAGGGACATGTAGGAATTGAAGTGGACTCGGAGAGACTCCCAACAGATTTCTGCCAGATTTTTTTCATTACTTTTACAATATTTGTATCCATCCATCCCCATCTTTCCCATCTCTAATAATTTCATTTCTTCAGTTGTTCACCAGCTCTCCATCCCTTTCCTTCCATTCCCCATACGTCATATTAGTCTAGCTTTCCCTCAGCCTGTCTTGTTTACTTAAGACCTGGGAACCAAGAGCGTCTCTGGTCCACAAGACCACAAGACCATGGGATAACATGGCTTTACTTTTAACCCACCTTCATAAAATGTGGACATATGCCTCTCTTCTCCAAAAATCCAATCTTCTACTCGTGTGCCGCACAAGAACCTCACCCGTATCATAAAATCAATATGAGCCTTCCTACCTATCTTTATTGTTTCATCCTATCTCTTCTTTTTCTTTTGAGAAAAATTAAAAGCGTGTTCCAGAGATAGCAGACTTTAAGTACTATGACCTCCTTGTTTCAATAATGGATGGGAATGGGAGTGAAACCGTGAGACAATCAAGTTTCCACTTTCCCTGACGCTCGCTACGGCCTCTGACTTCAAAGATCCATTTAATCCGTAAACCGACTTCAAATTGGGACTATGTAAAGAGAAAACGAACCCAATCATCTCCAGCAGGGCCAAAAGACGAGACAGTAACCCAGGTCTCGTCAAAACCACTTTTCAGGGAAAATCTGGGCTCTAGACTCTGAACTACGCTCCATCTCGTTTGCACATTGTAAATATACAGTGCCGATCAAAGATTAGAAAATAAAGTCATTGATCGTAAAACGGAGTCCAGGTCTAGTCTGTATTTCTGAAAGTGAAACTGTATTTCTGTGTAAGAAAATACTCGCCACATTTTCAGCACTAGAACCGAACCCAAAATAGCCTAATATAATGTGACAAGTGGCAGACCAAGCTGGCAGCGCATTTCTACGGAAATCGCATGCCACATTGCTTAGCATTGGAAACCTAGTCAAACAAACATAATGGTATGCGGCAAGTGGTTCCTGGCAGCAAATTTATATGGAAAACCACATGCCGCATTCCTTAGCATTGGAACCTCGTCAAACTATCTTATAGGCTGGTAGAACGTGAGAGTTGCTCGTTTATTTCCATGACGCCACTACACACTTTTCCCTATCTAATTTGATGTTTCGGTTCACTCCTCAGTCACGGCGAAACTAGTGAAGCTAGAAACTTCTAAATTACATATTCGAAATCTGCACTCAATTCTACGTCAGATCGCATATCAAAACCCTTTATATGAGTTAAATTAACGTACACAATTAATTGTTGAAAAAGAGGTGTTTGCTCATGCCTTCACATGCAATCTCATTTCCCTCTGCCCTTACTCTAACTCCAAAAAAATCCACCCCACACTCCAGCATATGACTGTGTCGCTGCAACCATCAGCGCCTCTAGCGCAGGTCTACCAGCCTATTGGGATGCGGCAAGTGGTTCCTGGCAGCGAATGTTTACGGAAAACGGCATTCCACATTTCTAAGCATTGAAACTTAATAGAACTAACGTATTGGAATACGGCAAGTGGTTCCTGGCAACGTATTTTATGGGAAAACACATGCCATGTTTAGTGGTATGAGATTCTAATGTGACTCAACGTAATAAAAAGTGACAAGTGACCTTTCATAAGACAAAACTGCTCAATTGAAAATTGAACTGTCAGTTTGAGTTTGAAAATGATGTATCAGACTCTGAGCCGCACTGAACCGCCTGATCATATCCATGCTGAACTGCGTCATTTGAGTGAAAACTTAAGGTCATAGAATCAGACCATGGAGAAAGCTGCAGAGAAAGGGAAAACCTGGAACATCTGCTACTCCTTTCAGGAGGTGCTTTAAAAGAGAGTGGAAGATGAACCAAAATAACATAACTCGAGGCTGGGATATTAGTTAGGGCGGCTTAAGTTTCCCCAGAACCCATTTCCCCATCCCTCACGTCCATGGAATTCCCATTATATTCCCCTCACAATTGCTAAGCAGTCGACTAGACAGGTTCCTAAAGCTAAATGTCTCTTTAAGCAATCAGACATACGGGAAATATCGTCATTTATTATAAAGGTTTCCTAAGAAACAGTCTAACAAAAGCTCATTCATACAAATTTTTGGATACCAATTCAATTTGCCAAAGTTCCCGCCGAGCCGAAAGTCTAAGCCGATTACTGTGTTTTTCGACATTAGCCTGTATTGCCTTTAAAAGTGAAAGTTGAAGGAATAAATTCTAATCAAATTGTAGCTCTGCAATTCCATAACCCTCAAAGTTCTCCCGTATTTGCCAAATATAATTGGAGTGCATTGGATATTGCATACTGCGCAACAATTTGTTTGTTGAACGCCCACATGCTTATCTTACCTTTAGAAGCAGCATGAAACAAAACCTCAAACAAGCAACCAAACCGAACCACGGACCTCATATCACAAATGGAAATAGGAAATAGTTTTTCAGCGGGATCCCAAAGTTATGCCCTTGTTCCATGCGGTACACGGGCAAAACCCAACTGTTGGTTTTGCCTTGATCTGGTCTAGCAATCTCGGAAAATGAGTTTTCATTTCCTGCTTCTTTAATTATTCAGGCAACAAATGACTTTATGGAACTTCATAGACATAGACAAGTATATTGCATATTTTATCTCGAGTCAAGTCCCGCAGCCCCTAGAAAGCCTATTTGCACTAGACAAGCCCCGTTTTCTTTCATCTATTGTCATCAACAATCATCAAAAGACCTAAGCGAGGTCGTAACAGGAATTATATAAGGACCGAAGCCTTCCAGGCATTAAGGCTCCATTTCGGAATATGCAAATATGTACCCGCGTAGTTCTGCATCCTGCATAACCTGTCTTCCATTCCAGAGCAAATCCAACATGTTGTCATACAGGGTGGGCGCTAGAAGTGTTGACCTTTAGTTGTGCAATTCTCTGCAGCTCTAATGAACTGGTCCCCTGAGTTAAGATTTTTTTTGAAAGTTAGAAAAAGCAATCTAGCATCACGTTGACATGGACGCATTGACCGGGCATGGGCACAGCAACTGCGATAATTCATGGGAAACGAAGAAAATTGAAAACTGCACTGGTTTCCATTTTCCTGTCCAATTTAACAATTCGCCATGGCAATGCAGCGTAGTACAAAATTTACATTAAATTATTGACAGTCGCTAGGACGATTGTTCCAAGACACCGTTAACCAAATGGTCACGACAATGAACTTCTATTGAAAATATCTGATTGAAAGATTCAGAATTTCGTCAAATTTTTACATCTGCTTTTTAGTATTTTTGAAATTAAAAAAAAATAACACTGGGTTGACATAGACAAATAGACACGACTTGGACGTAGCAACAGCGACTATATTCCTGGAAAATGAAGAAAAATTGAAATGTGTAAAAGTACCGCTTTATGCTGAGGCTCTTCTTTCCTATTTAAAATTTCACATTGGCAACTTAATTCGTCTTTGTTGTTTTCTTCAAAAATTATACAGGCGCCTTTAAATAAATTGAAAAATTAGTTCAAAAACAAAAAACTAACTTGATTTGATAATTCAAGAAAAATTCTAGTTTAAACGCACAAAATTTCCTTTAAATTGTAAATCGCAGTCGCAGGTTGATTTTTCCATGACAAAGTGCTTCTTTTTTAAGCCAAATCGAAACATGACCTCTAATCGTTTTCTTAATTCCAGGGGGAAATCAGAATTTGGTCATAATTTTCAGTGTAAAACTAGTTCTGTTGAGTTCAGCCAGTTCAATATGTTCGGCTCTAATACACTCAACTTTTTATATGCGGACAATTCTCGCCCACCCTGTACTATTGTGCTTTCCCCATTATTCTATTTTTGTTCTCGTAAATGCTAAGAAAGTAATTATCTCGTTCCTTGAAGGTAAGACTATTATATTACAGAGAGTCTACATTTGCCTTGAAGTACCTCATTAATCAGGCCGAGGGAAAACTGTAGTCTTGCCATTAAAATTTAGCCAAACAACACAAGGAGAGAGTATTGGTACACACGTACGGCGTCATCATCATTAGGCCTGCCGTTCCCTTTCATATCAGTAATATCAGTTTCATTGGGCAATTAGGGAACAGGCAACACTACTCAACACTCCGAAATTCGGTGAGACTCCCAAATGTACATTGTAACTGCATCAGGAAAATAAACTGGTGAGTTTGAGGCGAGGAATTTGAAAGAGGCTCGATTAAATTTCACTTCTCCTCTGTCCTACATCCATCTGCATGAACTAAAATCCTTTGTGACACATCATCCTTGAGGCTCTAAAATAAATTTCTACACTCCCGCTCCTCTTTTGGAATTCCATACACACGAATTGGATTGGATTACATTTCCCTTCCACGAACACGAGCATCCATGCACAAACTTACGAAATATAACACCAACACGTAGTCAAGAGGAAGTAATAGGCAAAGGCTTTGGGACTACTCGAGTAACACATGCTACATGAAAGCCAAACTGCAACGTTCTAAATTCTATATTATTTCCACACCAGCAGCAACCCACTAATTGAGCTGGGAGTTTCTCCACATGCAAATTCTCGAAACCGCAATTAGATACGTAGAATGTACACGGCGGGTAGGGCCATTTTCAGCCATCTTTAAGATCGCAATATTCTACCAACTGAAAATGTGACCCGGAAATCGAACGTGGCAATTTCTACAGTGTAATGCTTTCTAATGGTTTATCACTTGTCACATTATATTGCGCGCTTCGGCATAACCTAACCTAATTAAAAATATGACAAGTTGTCTTGGAAAAAAGAGCATAGCATTACACAATACAAGTGTCGTGTACGATTTCAATATGAATTCAGCAGCATCAAGGTCGTTAAAAGAAAAACGAAAGATGTCACGTTTCCATGGAGAAATCGTCCTAGCAACAGTGACAATATTTGTGAAAATTCATTGTGCTTCTATTTTTAGCTTTAATTGAAGATATATTTTTTAAATTAACAAAAAATTGAATTTTCTGATTTTTAAAGCTGATTAAAATTCATTCTCAAGATTTAAAAAAAGTGAAATAGCCTGCAAACAATTGCATTGATATGGACAGACAAAACGCTCCAGCAACAGCGATAATTTTATCAAAAATAATGACCTAAAATGCAGGTTTAATAAATTTTCGCCCAGGTTGCCAAAAACAATTGCTCCACATTACCAGCGTTATGTCAATTTCTGCAATGATTTTTCAAAAACCCTGAAAACATCTTTCATCATTTCTTCAGCCTTAAAAGGCTATTTCATCAGCCTTAAAAGGCTCCACGTTCAACCTTCCCACAATCAGATATGTTTTGAACAAAAACAAAGACGTTCGTTTTTAAAAAAAGCTCTGACGGATTTGTTTTTAAAAAAGAACAATTATCGTTGTCACCCTGTATTTAGCCCTACTGACAGTTTTGAAATAGAATCCCACATAAATGCCCGAAATTACGCAACTCAGCAATAAACAATAAAGCTAAACACACGTGATACATTTGTACATCCCACATTCTACATTGCACCATGGACATCCAATAACAAGAAATAGGAGAAACTTATTGACTAAAAGTACACAATGTAGCCTATAATAAGCATACTTACATAAATACTGAACAGGTGGATTGGATTTGGATGTGGTAGAAGGGGTGAAAGTAAAGTTGGCACTTGGCACACGACAGTTTCTTAAATATTCATTCTGGCTGTCATGACAGAACTTGGCTCTCAGCATACACAGCCCAAACCACCAGAAGTGCATGGGTACATGGATGAAGTGTGGAGCGCCAGAGAACTCCACTCCACCAATATTCAATTAGAGCCTTTAAGTTTACAAGACAAGTTTACTCATCATCATCTGAGAAAGTCTCATCCATCATTTTACTCCATAAACTTCATGGCTTCATCTGCCTACCATTCTGCATTGAGTATGCTAATGCTGGCAGAACATAGGAAACTAAGCTAGTCAAACTAAAAGGCTAGGGCTAGGACTTTCCTTCAACTTTCACTCATCTTCTTCCGATAACTTCATTAGATATAGCCTCTAAACTAGACTAGAACTCCATTAAGATGACAAGACAAACAGTCCAACCTACTTCCAACAGGTCCACATATTTCATTATTACAGGCATAGCCTGTATATGTATTCGTTTTGTGTGATGTAGTAGTAGTAGTAGTAGTAGTCGGATGTGCC
>JAQFXZ010000833.1:0-15287 GCA_034694025.1 Ceratophysella scotica | reverse complement strand
TCCTGTTACCAACGGTAACCACGAGCACATAAACAAATCGCCCTTTTCGGTGGTTCTGGGTCTCACATGCTAAAATCAGCTACTTGAACTACCCTATTAAGGGCGGCGGACACATAAACCAAACAAGTCAAAGTACCCTGCAATTTACTATGAATGAGAGTACGTAAACTAGAAGATTAGCAGTTGTCTTGGTACAAAAATTCTTATACTGAATCGGCAAAATTAATATTTGGACAATCTTTGTTTAAAATTAATGGCTCTACCAGTCACGATTAAATTCTCCAATCGTATCATCTCAATTAATGAATTAAAACATAATACTTTGATACACCAGATAAATACAAATTTTGTTTTTGAAAACAGGAGGCCCATGGGCCACTTGGGGAAAATGAGTTGCGTAAAACCAAACTGTTACACATCATGTTTGGTTAGGCTAAATTATTGTAGGCTTGTTAGGGCTATGTTAAATTATGTGAAAAATTGGGCAAAAAAGTGGGAACATAAAGAACCACTGTTAGATCCAACTGGGTTTTGCGCAACTGACCCGGAATCGCATACGCACAGCACAGCCTTCAACCAAAGCAAAGCCTTCCATAATGCAGACATAAAGTGTATCCCATACACACTGTGGATGGGCAAAATGCAGCATCAGGTCAACAGGGCTTCGAAAATATAGTGAATATTCTTCGGAGCTGGCAGTCGTCAACTGGTTTCTCAGAAACGGTTTGGCTGCAGAGCGGTCCCACCATATCATGGAGATAAACACGGCCTTTTCTCTATCTCCATCTCTCCATCTGTCATCTTTCATAAGCTTTCTGGCATTTTCGGAATTAATCCTCTTCTCTTCCCTTCTACCACATTCCGCTATCATCCGTCTTCAAATAATATAATTTTAAACTTTGTTTTCAAAACGGCGTCGCTAGGATAGAAACTATGTCGGAATAAAGGATGTTTTTTGAAGGAGACAACGTGGAATCAAATTTATTATTTGAAAATAGTTTAAAGTGGGTCAAAATATTACGAGGGCTGTTAGATATGTACTGAAGACTGGATCATCATGAAAAAAAAGCATCATTAAGTGTTTTTCTTTAGTTAAATTTCAATTTTTTTAATAAAAATTAAGCTAAACAAAAACTGGAAACCCATATAAAAAGTCAAACTACTAGTTTGTTTTGCAATCCGTTGTCATCTTAAAACTTTTTAGGCAAATTGTGTCTCGACCCGTTTGGAGAAACAATGCACGCATTTGGTTAAGAAATTACAGACCATTTATCAAAAAAGCGCAGAAAGAAACTGTTCCCAACGAATTTCCTTAGATTACAAGCTTTGTATCTTTAATTGTTATGATGATATAGGAGCTTCTTTTAACGTGGATGAATCCGGAGCCCTGGCTGGGTTGCGTTGGCCTGCGTCCGCCTTGGAATAATAAAAGAAGCGATCAGAGGAGAGATTTACTTTTAATCTCGTTGATTTCCTCTCCTAATGAAGAGAGGCAAATAAATAAAGAACTTAATACTTGAGTCTGAGGAGCTTAGAACCCGAGCCTAAAAGGAATGTTGGATTTGCTCAGCTTCTCCAACCCGAGATCCCGTAGAATCAGATTAGGAAACTTCATGTAGCTCATAATGGAACCCCGTCAGTATAACTCATCCCTTTTAACTTTTATTTTGAGAGCATGTGAAGTGGAAGGCGTAGCGTACTCCTGTAGAAAGTGCGAAATGGCATTGGGTACGAGGGTACGAGGGTTGTTTCAAAAGTTTTTGGCGATTTTGGAAAAAAAGCTGTTGTACGGATAAATTGAAATCCATTGGCTTGAAACTTGCAGGAAAAAATAGGGCGAAAATATCCGTATATACAGTTTTTATTACAATTTGATTCGAACATGTCGCTTTTTTCATTAAAAAATCAAAAATTTAAAAAAATGTGTTTGTATTATTTTTGCCAAGAATATTTCCGATAGAGCAGATGTGGAGTACCACATTTTCGGTTAAAATTTCAAGAGATTTTCCCAAGTAGTACGATCGAATTAAAATATTTTGCAAATCAACCAAAAGCGATTTTTATCGGCCCTTTTTTCAAAACCCTGTAAAACAAAAATAGCTGGGCTTTAACTCATGAAAATTTTAAGCGTATTCTAAGAATTGAATCTATTTTTAGGTTTTATCTTAAATGTGAAAGTTTAAGCCAGTTCACTAATATTTTGCCCGTTTTACACCCTTTCCGAAATCGGTAAACACTTTTGAAACAACCCTCGTATACAGCCTTCGCAACAGTCTCACGTCTTACCCACCTACTCTCTCTCGCTTTAATTAATGAACTTTAATTACGGCTCTTAAACAGCCCGAATCATCCCGGCTGAGAATCGACTTCCTGATTCAATTTCGGAAAGACGAGACGTGGACCCTCTTTGTTCTGAGAGAAGACTATTATTTTGAATTGACTTTGAGTATAAAAACATAGAAGCTGACACCCTTATGTGTATCAAGGTTTCGTAGTGCCCTGTAATCAAATGTGACGGTTTAAGTGTGTCGTGTATAAATAGCTTGGAGGGGTCAACTTCCCACTTTTCCGGATTTTCCACAGCATGTCTCGTCAACATGAATCCAGCGTGTTAGTTGAGAGCATAATGAGTTTTCATGCCTGAGCAGTCGTATGGCCCTCTTGTCTCGTTTTCCTGCCCCCTAGTGTATATAGTCAATTCCAGTTAATTGCCTCACAAGCACTTTCAGTCCCAGAAGGAATTACTGTCTTCTCGACATACCAGGAGCAGGGACGGATCTCAAGAGCCTTCTAAAAAAAGAAGAAGGGAGCGCAATGTTTTCCCTGTTTTGCCTCCGCAAAAGAAAGTTGTCACGAGTCGATACTATTATGATGACAGAAAGTCAAAGTTTGCTTTATTATAGCGAGCCCAATGGTTCTTGCCGTAATTATAAAAATCTGCTATCAATTTTTGTATCTAGATCTTTCGGAATTATTTGAGTTGTCCCATGCAATTTATTCTTCGAAATGAGCAGCGACAGATACATTTACAAATCTATGACTGCAAATTCGGAAGGAAAAACTGGGTACACTAACCCGCGTACAACAAGATTTGAAGTTGTGTTTCATTCTGACTTTAACACGCTACAACAGTCACAAATCCAAAATTGAATGTCTGGGAATTATGAAATCCTCAAACAAAGAGTTCTACGCTAGATCGAGAAGTATGAAACAGACTAGTAAGAAACTAAAATCATATAAAATAAAATACAAAGATAAATTTACAAGATTTTGGCAGAGCAACCTCCAAGGAGCATGATGCCACAAACGTTGCACTATTTCTGTGCATATTCGATGACTTCACAAATTCCGCATGTTGCCAAGTCGATTTTTGCAGGATTATTTTGAGCAGCAAATAATTTGGCAACATGGCGTGGAGAAAAAAATCTAGACATTCACCATTCTTTTCAAAATACGCATACTCAGAGTTTTGTCGTACGAATTTACAGAATCTCAGAATCGCATGATTGAAATTAAATTATTGCATAAATAAACTATTTTGTAAATCAAAAATCTTAAGAATGAACAAACCAAGAAATGCTACTTGTACTAGACGAAATTAGGCACATATATAACATCTGCGTGCATGTACTACAATATGCACAATATTCAATACATATTAGTGCGTTGCACTCAAATACAGGCAACTAGTAACCAAAATGATGCAACGAAAGTTGATGCTCGGGAAAGAACTTCCGCCCGCTTTGCCCGTCTACAAAGCCATCACCATGAGCATCATCATCATATCTAAGTACTCCACATTTATTGCATCAGAGCCGGGAGAATTGTGTTGTGTGAAATAACAACAGTCTCCACACAGTAAACCCTCCTAACGAACCCAAGTAGTCTGCTCTGCTAAAGCCGCTTTCCACTTCCTACTATTCTTTAGTCAGAAACGAGCAGTCTATGTTCTGTGTAGCCTCTAGCCTCCCTCTCACTCTCACTTATTTATGACATGTTTATTTTTTGATCTTTTCCGAAGATGTGAACTGACACGCAACACCATCGGGGCTGATGGTAAAAAATAGCACTTGTTGCCTTGTACATGTCTGTATTCATTGTATCCGTAACACTCCAATTTAAATTTGATGGGATGGAGAAACTACACAATATATATTAGCTAGAGAATGAGGGTGAAAGCATGGCTTTCCCTGTTTGAAATAGTCTAATATAAAGCCGTCTGACAATAGATCAACCGTAAAATGCTGACATTGTTCACTCTGACAAGAATGGCTGAATTGGAAGCGCAAAGGGCTAAGGACATACTTAAACTATTCAGGCTGTGGATGGGTTTCCATTTTGAAAAGGGTATTCAACATAATCCATGCCTATTGTCAATAGAGAAATTTCAAATAGTCGATTTTTTTTAACGAATATGGCAATGCTTTTGAAATGAGGCTCTCCACAAATTTTTCAAAGTAAGCCAAGCCCCATGCTATCTCGTCTCCGCGGTTTCCTTCCATTTTCCCCGTTAGTTAGGGTTAGTTCCTTCAGATTGTCGCAGACTTTAATTAGTTTGAATTATTTAAGTTTAAAACTAACTTAACCTAGCCTAACCTAACTTCGGCTAAACTAACCTATCACTATTTGGAGGCCCGTTCTACGGACGGAGGGCTTATAGATTAGAGTATTGACTATTTGACGAAAGATTTTTGTCAAAGTTTCGGTTTTGGTTCACTTTGGGGTCGAGAGGTCAAACAAACTACAAAGTTAACATTTCGAAAGGAAAAGAAGCAAAAATTTTCATTAGGTACCTACAACTTTCGATTCGGGCAAAAATTGAGATTTCGGTCAACTTTCGGGTTTGGAGTCACATATGAGTCAGGGGTCAAACAAACTCCATAATTTAAATTTTAGTTGGACAAACGCTTTCATCTCTCGCAATTTTCGATTCGGACAAAAAGTCAAATTTTGGGCGATTTTTCAGTTTTTGGGTCGCTTAGGGGTCAAGGGGTCATCCAATCGGGGTCAACTGTACTTCATTTGCTGCTCTGGATCAGTACAAAGCTTTTGAGTCCTCAACTGGCCCTGTACCTGTTCATAGTGTCGAGATAATCGCGAACAGACGGACGGAAGGACGGACGGACGCACACTGCAAAATACATATATAAGATATATTGCTTAACTTGAATTAAATCACCCTCCATTGGCCCCAAATATGGCAATTTGTAATTGAAGGCGACAGTAAAAGTGAAGGCGTAAATAGACTACAACGCTGGGAGGCAACGCTGGAGGAGATATTGCCTGAGGCTTGGTTTACCTCAACACGTGAATTAGTGGATATTCGTAGACATCTAAAAATCCAATCAGAAATCGCATTAACAGATTGTACTAATTTTCTCGGTTGCGTTGCTTTAGTAATTCTATCGGTATTTTGTATTCGTCTTTGATCTTCGTCAATTCCAGCCCAGCTACATATACGGCAATAAAAAGAGTCACCAATATATAAAGATACAACGCAGAAAGCTTCAAACCGGCGGAGTTACTTTAATTCATCTTAATTAAGTTATGCCCTTTGAACTTCCGTTGGATGACTCCTTCGTGGAACACTTGAAAGAAAGTGGCAATTTGGGATTAGCATATGGGCCAACAGGCTCTTCCGTTCTGTTAGATGCGGTTGAAGCAACTAAGTACTCCAACCCTGTCATTTTCCTTTTCCAGGCAAGCCTGTTCCACAAATCGAATGGAGAATTGGGAATGAAAAGACTGGTTTTAATGAGCCGACCTATCGTCTGGAAAATGGAGAGTACCACACGAAGCAGTTACGGGAGGTTACGGTACGACGAGAGCATCATGGTGCTAATTTGACATGCTTGGCTTTCAATTCCAATTTGACAGATCCATTAAGTGAAACACTTCGACTCAGTCTCTACCGTAAGTTTCCGCCTTTCTTAACTTCTCTCTTTTAGGCCTGTTTGCGTTTGGGCTTCCAACTTCTCCTATTTCCATTCCTGTTCCCTGAGGAAAAAATGTGTAAGTAATTTAATATTAGGAGAACAAGGTCTGAACGGAGAGTTCACTTTCCCACGTGCTTTCTCCTCCAGAACGTGAGAACTGAAACAAGTTTTATCGAGGTCCTCCCATGTACCTCAAACAATTTTCAAAAGTCTATGAGTAAGGCTCCACTGCTTTGAGAAAACCAATTCATAGGTTTAATGCACATATTCCAAATAACGCCGGGTCCGTCTCAAGTCATATAGTGCTATTACAACAACTGTTCATGTGTTCTAAATTGCAAAATCGTAAATTGGTCGTTGATCCCACACACTCGTGAATCTTAAATAATTCAGTTTTGATTTCTCTTTTAAGACGCTATTGCGTTTTTGAACTGTAGTTCAAATCCAACGGAAAAGCTTCAAACAAACATGCGGACATACGTATTTTATAGTGAACAAGTTGAAACAGGTTAAATCCGAAATCGGACTGCCGAATTTCGTTTAATTTTCGTTTCGTTTATGCTTACTTTTTTAAACGGACGCTTCACGTTTCGTTTACATTTTTTCATAGTGTAAACAAAACGAAACAAAGTGCAAAATTAGTAAAACGAAACGTTAAACGCCGTTTCATACGGTATTACTCTTTCACTTCACAATTGCCGCAAATTTCAAAATAGAAGAGGCAAACGAGTTCAGGGAGAGTGGGAAAAGTGAAATTCAGACAAATAAAATGCACTTTCTTATTTTTAAAACTGTATTCAGCTACATTTTGTCGCGTTTTACGTTTCGTTTCGTTTCTCTTCGTCAAACTTCAAATTAACCAACCGCTTGCCTCCAGACTTTTCGGGAGACTAGGATTACCACGGACTACTACTTCAAAATCTACTAATTATGAATTCCTATCAACTAATGCAGTTCTTACTTATTAGTATGTAATTATTTTGTGGAGCCTCGATTCATCTCTGGACTCTGGAAACCAAAGTTTAAAACCTGAATGTAGAAAGAGGGATTAGACGTTGCGTGAAAGTTTTTGTTTTGACAATACTTTGTAGTTGTTTGGTCTCTTTCACACTCTTCGATACGCAAGTTTTCCTAATCCCACGCCTAAAGTAATGTACCAACTGTGTGTTGTGGAACCCAGGAAAGATTCCTTGTTCAATTAAGCCTGATTAAAGCCCTAAGAAAGTTCGGGGATAGCATATGAAAATTCATGTTTCCCCGGTTGAGACATTTTACTTGATTGCTTTCAGTGAGACCTTTATCTGCCAGGATCAAGCAGAGAGAGCGACTTGTAGCCAACCAGAGGCATGAGATCGCGTGTGTTGCGACGGGATCTCGACCTCAGGCCATGATCACATGGTGGATGGGTAGTCCTGGGATTCGGCAGCTCACGGATGTCACAATCCTGGTAAGCAGTTCAATTTTTCAATTTGAGATGCCGTTTAAGAAGCATTTATTAAGAGTAAAGTGGAAAGCATTCTTCTTTTTCTTTTCGAAAAAAAAAAATGCAGAATTCTTTAGCATTTTTAATTTTTTTTAAATGAAATACAATTTTTCAAAATCGGATATGTTTTTCAAACCCGGTTGATTGACCGACCTATTCTACAATTTACCAGTTTGTTTTATTGCGCTTAAGAATAAATTCAATAAAATTCCCCTTCTCAATTAAATAATTAAACTCCAAAAAATTAGTTTATCGAATGAATGATGCTTCACAAATGAAAGACTTGATTTTTTACTCCAGATGCTCAAATAAATATTTTCATGATATTATCCAAAATTACGCAAAGAAGCCAATTTGGAAGAAAAATTCGGTTTATCAAATTGTAAAAAACCTTTCAATTAATCGAAAACCGGTTTCAAATCAAAATTGAAGGCCTTAAACAAATTAAATCTCATTTAAAACTGAAATTTTTAACTTATAAACTCAGAATATCATATCAGATGTTTAAGGTATTTTAACAGAGCTAAAAAACAAATATTTCAGTAACTTAAAATGAATTTGAAGTTTTAAGTTGATGTTTTTGAAAACAAAGCTCAATCTTAATTTAATTATATAAAAGTAAAGTTCGTTGTATGTCACCGTGAAATTCAACTTTTCAAGCATAAAATGTTTACCTCTGTTAAATTCAAGAAATTTAATACTACAAAATCTCAATGCACGTACATACTTTCAATTGTTTGACTAAACCGCCTATTTAATCAGTAAATACCAAGTGAATGAGTTCACTATTTCTGGAAGAGCCTCAGTGCATGTGCATATTAGGCCCAAAGGACTCATAGGATTACACATATGGTTTCGTTACTCATGCGGGAGTAAAACAGTAAGTAATAAAGTATTGACAAACACGTTCATGCGAACTTAACATGCCATGGGGCTTTCCTTTTTATAATATCATATGAAGATCATAAACTCGTATTCCCTCAGGTAGTTTTATTAGGTCCTAAAGATATACATCTTACTCGTCCATCCTTCTACACGAAAATAAATAAATGCACATGCACACGTGTGGCATGTACGCTACTCTCACTTTTAACCCCTTACGTGTGCAGAAATAATTAATGCAAACGCTACTCGCGATTAAGGTTCAAAAATGGTATAAAGCATTGAATATGTATAATTCACGCTCTTGTTGTAAATTCAAATATTCTTCATCTCAAAATTTATTACAAGATTTTCTTTAACCGTTCATCTACATGTTAATTTGTCACGCAAATTTTAGAACATATTTCTGAGCCAACAAAATTAAATCCGCGTTTTTTGCCTTTGGATGCATTCAAGGCACATACCAAGATACCAATCCAATAAGATTGAAATATCTCTGCAAATTCTCACCACGTGGAGGAACATCTAAAAAACGATATATTTTCCCTTGTATTTCAGGCGGAAGGGGACATGGTTGGGCCGAGACAGGATCTGACTGATGAAGTAGAAAACGTTACACGGAGTAGTCTAGGTCTGGTTCCGTCCATGGAGGACGACGGAGAGACGATAACTTGTCGGGCTGAGAATCCGTGGGTGCCTCGGAGCTTCGTTGAAGACTCATGGGTTCTCCACGTCGTTTGTAAGACAACCATAAATCTCACGCAGTTCAGAAAAAAACGTAAAATAAGTGCAGGATGGGGAAATGATGGGTTGTATAATTTAGCAGTCTATAGCATATAGCATAGACTTAAAACTGCTTTCTCCTGCATGCTTTCTTCTTCACCTGAGCATCCGTTCAACGGTCGGTATGTCCATGCAATACAAAAAGGAGGTTGCTCTACATTCCATACCGTAATACGAGGGTTGTCTAACAACTTCTGAGCCATTTTGGAAAAGCTGTACTTATGAACGTCAAAAATGAATGAATTGGGCTGAAACTTTCACCACATTTTAGGAAATCGCTGAGTTGCATTGCGGAAAATCATTGGGTACGAATATGCATGTTGACAGTTTTCTATTAAACTTTAAGTCATGCTACGATTTTTAGTAGAAAATTGCAAAATCTCTGCCTCGCAGATTTTTATGCCAAAAAATTCAATAATTGTGCAGACAGACCCGCATGTTTTAGGTTAAAAAAATCAGAAGATTTTGCCCACAAGGATGGACGAAGTATTGTATTTTTAAATGGCCCAAAAGCAATTTTTTCTGTCATTTCTGTTTGAAAACAGTTGTGAAACAAGAAATTCTGGAATTCAACTCATGAAAATTTAGGCAGGTTCTGGAAATTGTATTGTCTTGATGACAGCGCATCAACGAGTACTGCAAGGCGAAAGAGAAACTAGAAAAAAATATTAACATACAACTGAAAAATTTATCTAAAAATAGAAAATTTTCCTCTACTAACCTTGCACTGGCTATTTTTTCCGAAATTCTTGCTGCAATTTAACTTATTTACCTCCTACTTACCTATTTTCTTTTTTAAAATTTGGTTAAGGTTAAAATTGCACCCCAATTCATTCGCTTTTGTCGGTTTTACACGTGAAAGCTTTTCCAAAATGGATCAAAGCTTGTGAAACAAAACAACCCTCGTACATATTTTAGACTTTCGTAATTCAGTTTTTTCGTAGATTCGAATAAACTAAAGAAAAGTTGTTTCCAGTTTCCGAATTTATTACCTAAATATTGTATTAGCATTTGCATAAATATGGCCGGAATGACGTGAGCTTTTGAGACCACCTCGTAAACTCATTCCGAATCAAGTAATACATACGCAGAAGCCACCTTGTACAGCGGACTGTTCGCCGGCTGCATCAGAAGCAATATCTGTTGTTCCTGGACACACACGTGTCCTTTCTCCCTCCGGAATAGGACGTCACGTGTAGAAGCGATACATTGACGAGAAAGTGAAAGATATTATCATTGAGAATTCAAAAGGAGGGGAGAAAGGAGGAGAAAATTGAAGTAGGAAAATAGGTTTTAAATCAGAAGAAGATGTCTTTTTTAAAACTACTCTTCGGTTCCATGTACTTCTTCATTTCTCAATTTCTCTTTGTACAGACCCTCCAATAACGGAGCTCCGACTGGGATCAGCTCTGCTCAGGGATGGCATAAAGGAAGGAGATGATGTCTACTTCGAATGTCATCTCAAATCCAATCCTCCCATTCACAAGCTCACTTGGATGCTCAACGTAAGTAATCCTTAACTTCCAAATCTGCATCCGCCTTTCTATCCTGTGCGCTCTGCATCCTGCCAGATCGGGTTAATTAAAATATTATTGGGACCTTCCGTGATGCATTATTCAAAGTAGTTCTTCATTCGCATCTCGACGTTAGTTGCCTAAATTTCATTTACAATGGATATTCAATTGCATTAAAAACTGGAGCAAAAGAACACGGCGGATGTTTTTAAAAACGGATACTGGTTTTGTGGATGCGTGAAATTAGTGATTTTTCTGGAGTATGAAAACTCAAATTACTGGCAGTCCCTTAAAAATCAAGATTCGAATCTTTGCCCATAAGCAAATCTTGAATCTTGATAATTTCCCTGTCTGCGGCATGAGATTGGGAGCAGAAAAGTCATAAATGCGTAATGGAAAGCCTGCCGAAGCGATAAAGCAGATTTGGAGTAGTCTGAGGGCTAAAGTGGTGCAATTTATATTTGTGAATCCCTCTCCGAGCCCCTATCATATCAATTCCAAGTCATCTATTGACACCAAGTGTATTTCATACCCTCAAATGCATTCCTACCTCCAGAGTGCAGACGAGATACATGGAATCCTCTTCTGGTTCCTGCGTCAAGATACCGAATTCCCAATCTCCAGATTTCGGGCTTGTGGAGCTTCCCGTTTTGTCTCGTTCCACTGTAGACTGTAGCATATCTTCTCAATCCGCGTCCTATGCTCCACGAGACAGTAGGAGGGACGGTGAAACAATGATTCGTGAAATTCCTTTTGTGCCTCTTGAGATAACTTTCTCCCCGAGTAGCAGACTTAAGTTTTGACTACAGAGGGAAAATAACATTTAAACATTGCTTCCTGCTCTTAACTTATATTCCAAGTCTACCACTTTGGGGTTTTGTGAAAGGAAAGTAGATGTCCGTTTGGTGCTACAAGGGCGTTCCCCTTCCGTGTGTTTTGGGGGTTCAGGGCAGAACAACCCACAGTTACTCTGAATTGCTACAGTTATATCTTGTACAGTTCCATTCAAAATATTCAATTTGCTGGCCAGGCCAGTTGGTCAACTTGCTCTGTACAAATAATAGGTCACTTAATCGAATCGGAACTTAAAAACCACAACATTACAATATAAACCTTAAAAACCTCTCTATAGAAATCTAAACTTAAAAATCGCGGGATAAAATTTCTATTTAAAAACCTCGACATTGAAAAGCACGATGTAAAATTAGCTAATTAAAAACCACGACAAAATTATATGGTCTCATAAAAATTCCAACTTAAAACCGTGACATTGGAAACCGCGACATTCAAATCCGTACATTTTTAAACACGACATAAAAATCGGAATTAAAAAACTGCAACATTGAAAACTGCGATGTAAAAATCGCAAATTAAAAACCGCAACATTGTATAAGGTATCCTAGAAATTGAAATTTAAAATCCGCTATATTGAAATCCGCAACATTAAAAACCTCGACATAAAAATCGCAACCTAAAAAACATGGCATAAAAATTCAACTTAAAAACCGCGGCATTAAATACTGCAAAATTATAAACCGGGGCATTAAAACCGTGACAAAAAATTACAAGTTCTCTAGCTGGTGATATTTTATGTTTTCGTTGCTTGAATACATATGTCCGTGGCCATTAATAAATTCTAGCCTTTGAATGATTTTGCATCTACTGGTTTGCGATTTGAATAAAGATTCACGAGTCCTGTTTCGCAGTTTTAATGCCGCAATTTGTAAATCGCATAGTGTCGCGGCGCTAAATGTCACGGTTTTCGCCTCGGCAGTCCGTCACCTAATATCCAGGTAGAGACACATGAAAGCATATGAAAGGAGGCCCACTCCATGCAATGGAATTTGGCCTCCTGCAGCTGATCTCTGGGTTTCTTCACTTGACCTTAGGTTTTTTTTTCGTTACTAGTATTCAATATTTTCTAGAACCGCCGAGAGTTACCACCTGGAATTGTGGATCAACTGACGCCCCTCTGATTCCAGTTATCCGCATAGCATCTAGCATCCATTCGGATAAGAAATACAATAGATTTTCCTCTTGGTGTAGAACTGCCCAAATTCAGACTTCGCTGCCCCACTTGCTCATCTAGTCTGACTACCCGGGCGTACATACTTGCGGAACTCTTGCCGAGACGACGAGAAAATTGTTTCACTTTTGGGTTTTCCTGACTAATGCTTTCTCTTGTTCTTCCCGTTTGGATCTAGAACCAACTCCTTCAGCACAACGTAACTGCTGGAATCATCCTGAGTAACCAAAGTTTAGTATTACAAATGGTTACGAAACACTTGGCGGGAAACTATAGCTGTGTGGCCACCAACTCCGTCGGATCCACAGTCTCCAATGTGTTCCCACTCAGAGTCAAATGTAAGTGCTTTCACTTCACTTTCACTCTTTGTTGCCTAGCAGACGGGAGGTAGATGCCCGCTAGTTACAATGAAATATGAATATTAACTCAAGCACCACCGTTGCAGACGGTTAAGCCCGTGTGGATCCAATTTCGTCCACAACGCCGGAAATTCCTTATTACGATAAGGCGGGTCTTTGCAACAAATGAAACAAATGAGGCACGCAGGGCTCGGGTTTATGAAATTCACAACTATCTAATCGCGTAATTAGCTTTTATTCCCGAACCTCTAATTGCCCTCTTTAATTCCGATACGCAATGGGCAGATCCGTATCTCAGCTGGTTGGTTTGTTTCGTGCTGGTAACAAAGCAATACTTATAATTATGTTATATCATGCTTGTTTACATACTCCGAGTTGCCAACCCAAACCCATAAATGGTCTTAACTGCCTTGGATATATCAATTCAGGATCAACCATTTGCATTCGTTTGTTGCCCATGGCAACCAGACTCGAACTGCACTGAATATTTTGTAGTGCGTTCTAGATTGGCAATTACTTTGAGCCCTAATTCTTTATAGGTTGCGTTGAATGGGGATATAAAGCGAAGTGCTGATCGCGTTAGCGAGATATACAGAGTGTAATGTGCTAAGAGTGAAATCTTTATTTCCAGACAAGCTTTTCCTTTCACTTTAGGAAATTGTGCCTGGGCTTGCGTTTCTTTTGCCTCTGCGTAATTGTTGAGATTGGGTTACGTATGTACCTCTTTCTCAATTCTTTTGAATTACTGAGATGATTAATATCTTGTCCTCCTTTTCAGTTCTTAATGAAAAATTCATTCTGGATTGTTTCTTTCACAACTTTTCCCGATTATTCTCTGTTTCGCCAACTTTTAGTTGGAAAAGGCGAGTGGAATATCATGCCACTTCAGATATTCTCCGTCAATTGTGCACTGACATACATTCCGCAAATTTGAAGGTGGTTCATATGCATGATTATGTCAACTTTTTGCTTTTAATAATTTTTTTACTTTGAATTTGTATTATTAAATTATTTTATAACATATTCCTTAAGATGTCATGATGGAATATTGAATCTTTCACATTTTACAATATTATTTGGTTAAAATATAGGTTAGTTATAATTTAGGTTAGATAAAAATATACCGCAAAAACAAAAAGTCAACATGAAAAATCGCTTTTTGTCCAACTGACTTGAAATAAATTTTCTGGCTTGTGTAATTTATTTTACGCTAAAAAAGGAAGAAAGTACGCACAATACATATTTCTTGGAGAAATATATATATAATTTTTTAAAAATATTTAATTATAATAGATACACGTAAAGATAGTACAAATTTTCGGAAATTTTCAGAAGCGATTCAGAATCAGAACTGAATCGTATGAACTCACTGTTTCCAGTGCCCAACTAACGTAGAACCGCAGTATATATATTTATTTCTAATCGTCATGCATCGCTGAAACTATCTCATCTCAACTTTAGTTTTCCGTTCTCTACTTCGTTCCGTATAATGTGTGCATACCTCTGCATGGAAGTTGAGGAAAGAGAAAGGAAAGAAGGGAGCAGACAGACAGCCTGGTACCCTCTGCTCTTCTCCACAGTTCTCACTCAAGGAGTTTTCAGATTAGATGAGTTTGAGAAGATCAATTTTTCATTTTGAATGTGTGAGCTCAAGTTGTAAGGCTGTGGAGGAGGGAGTAACTAGTAATGCGTAGTTTAACCAATACCGCCCATTTATTCCCATGGATCTTCCCGTATCTCCCTTCCACATCTCCGCTCCTATTACTCACCAGCCAGGCACAGGGCTTGATAATCTACGAGAAGAAAGTAGAATTGGGAGTGTGGGCCAACTGGGACAAGGCGTTACACTCGACTAGGTGGTTCGGAGCAAAAGAAATGAAATCATGCAGAGAAAACTGGGTTTTGAACCGTGTGAGCTCCTTTCCTTTCTCCTGCATGCCAACGGCATAGTCTCGATGCACATACCGAAGAAGCACGACAAATTTGAACAAGAAAAATGTACCATTGGGATTGGGAGCCGACTCGAGATGGCCTATTGGAAACCTGAGTTATCCAGAGTCGGTCACTTAGACAAAACCCCGTTTTTCAAAACCAAAACTTAGTCACATTGCGTTACGCCAAGTTAGGCTCGGTTAGGCCTAAAATTTAAATTATACTAGAATAGTTTGGATTAGGTTATACTAGGTTAGGTTAGCCTAGGTTAGGTTAGATGAAAAATTGGCTACAAATTATGGACACACCAGGTGTCCAAGGGAAAAGTGGGAGTGAGGGAGTAGGTGGATCGCAACTGAGCGGCAGTGAGGG
>JAQFXZ010000832.1:0-15291 GCA_034694025.1 Ceratophysella scotica | reverse complement strand
TATTGCAATTTTAAGGGTTTTTAGCCTGTAACTCAAAAACGGCTCGTCGGAGAACAAAACCGAGATTGCCATTCGACACAACTTGTAAATTGGAACACTAGTCCGGGTAGTGGGATGTGCTATCGTCACGCGTAGGGGAGAAAATTAAGATTTTCCAATTTAGCATTTTTCCCAATAAGTTTTTACATTTTTTACTTTCTTCCATTTTTCTGTAACACGTAAATCTCCATAAGGAATTTTTCAAAAACTCAAAAAATGACGATAATTGACCACCTTGTAATTCAGTTTGAATAGACTCATCTGACGTTTGATTTTTTTGGATAGAGGCCTTAAACGCAAGCAATTCTATTATTAAACTATCAAAAAATGTATTATTAAGTGTTAGTTTAACTTACAATATGCGAATCGGACAAAATTTAAAAATTTTGGTCGATTTTTGATTTTCGGGTCACCTCAGGGTTACCGGGTCATCCAATTGGGGTTAGCTATACTCAGGGCAAGGCAAAATTATTGGCCAAAATCACCTAAAATTTGTCTTCAAAATCCCCAAATCGAAATCACGTCACTTTCAGCAGTCAAAATCAGATCACCAAATCAAAATCCACAAAGTTATATTTTATTTAAAATCTTGATTTTGAAATCAAATCGTGATTTAAATTCGCCAATTCCACTGAGAATCTTGATTTCTGAGGTCAAAATCCCATATCTTAAGAATCAAAATACAAAATCAGGTTATTTCTTCAAAATCAAAATCAAAAAATCAAAATCCTTTAGGTGACCAAAATCATGATTTTGCCCAGCCTTGATATCTATCTACATACTCGTATATTTCCAATTTCCATACATGCGGCATGCGGCCACTGACTAACTGCATAACTTGAATTTTAATTTTACCCGACAGCAGTGAGAAAAGTGAAAAGTTCATGAACAGCGTCGAGTCTGCACTAAAGCCTTATAAATAAAGAGCGGTTGCATATGCATATAAACACCCTAAAATATGCGCATATATATGCACTAAAAATCGCCAAAATATGCAGTTAAATATGCAATTAAATTAAATTTTTAACTAAAAATATAATTGAATGGGCAGCTTCACAACTTTTCGATAATGCCATAGTATACCTAGTAGAGCAGCTGTATAATTTATTCATTGTTTAGACCTGAATAACTAGCATATATTCAAGATGTTACGGTGTAAAATTTTGCTACCCATTGCTGAACGTTCGCTTGTACGCACTCAATGATCGCTCAACAACTTGGCCTTAAAACCGTGTCTAAATAAAGTCCAAGTTAATAAATTCAGCATTCCTTGTATTAAATTGTGCTGAATTTTACTGAATTTTAAAGTTTCAAATTCCATATTTACCAAGGAACTGACTAAGAATCACGTTCCTGTCGGTGGTGTACAATTTCCGAGTTACGGTATAAATCCACCTGTGCTTGTTTCTTTCTGCAAGTTTTAAATAATTTAAAAGCTAGACTTCAAGGTACGTTAATTCTCTATACTGTAAAAGTGAAAATAACTTTGTTCGTTGAAAAACCAGGTTGAACTCTATACCCCGAGATTTGAGGCATCGGCAAAGAATTACACAATCATTTTCAAAGTCGTGACCCAAGATCACATGAAACTCGGCTTCAAAAACCCAAAATCAATTCTATTTTATCCATCAAAATCAAATCATTAAATCAAAAATAACAGCGAAATTTTATTTATTTAAAGTAGTGCTTTAAAATTGTTAATTTAGCTGAAAAGTGTGATTTTACACATCAAAGTCACATATCTTAGACACTTCGACAGAATCAAAGCTACCATTTCTGCAGAATCAAAATCGGAAAATCAAAATCGGAAAATCTAAACCATTTAGATTATCAAAATAATGATTTTACAAACATTGATTTACAGAATCAAATAATTTTGCCAAAACATGCTAATATGTTTTGAGTTTTCTACTTTTTATCACTTTTAGTTTGGCTAAATTCCAAAAATATGCCAAATATGGGCACGAAATGCCTTTATATGCAAGTTTTGCATGTAATATGCAAATATGCACGAAACACCAGAAAATGCAAAAATATGCAAAACAATATGTAGGTATATCGGATCAGAATTGCATGATTCGTGTAGATCCGAAGTTTCATTGAGCTAGCACCAGACAAAAAATATATGCAAATATGCAAATCCGCTCTTTACTTATAAATAATATGCAAGAATACGTAGCAGGAAATTTAGCCAGGTCTTCGTGAATCGTTGGGATCGGTTTACAGCGAGCTCTCGAAAAAAATGTCTTTGCACACATTGCTAACTTTAATGATATAATAACTGCCAACTGCCTTGCATCGTGAGATAGTCTAGGAACTATCATTGATGAAGCGACGCGAATAATTTTCAACACAGCTCAATGCAATAAAATACGATTTGAGAAGACTCCATTTTTTTTTTGATTAGGCCATCGCCCATTTTATTATGGTTTTGCACGTCATGTATTTCTACAGCTAGGTTACGCTTATTATATAATAATAGTAATATATATATTATCGTACAAGTTACAAGTTGCAGTAATTAATGAGGATGCATATTTTTTTGGTTTTTTGTTTCCTTGTTTTATCATCATTTTTTCCATCGAACACACAATCATCAGCCTGAATTCGTTTTATTTTCTCCCTATCAACGTCATTAGTGTAGTGTAGGTTGTAGTCTTTCTGTATTACCAGAAGAACGTCGACGTAGACTTTTTTATTTTTGAGTTCACCTTACTCCTAGTAATCTTACAAGAGTAAGCCCTTATATTGGTAGTTTAGTTTGCATATATCTTCTTTTAATGCGTTACGTTTACATAATGCTCAAGTAATATTCATAAATCATAACTAATGATTATGGTAACAAACTATTTGACATTTTACAGTTTTGAGGGGGGAAGTTTCCATGTTTATGTGCTAAATTCTTGTCTGTCCGACGTACCACAAAGTATTAGGATGAACTTTGACCTCCCTCTCTCATCTCCACATTTCGGCTCATCCCCTTCACCTCTTCTCGAATGTAGACACAAGGAACAGAAATGGCACGTGCAGAAAGATGTTTGGAAAACATGGGTCTCAGATTACAGCAATTCTCAAGATTGCATAGTAATTTATCACTTTTTCAATAGAGAAATCAGTATCAAGCGTGAAAACATCTTCCTTAAATTCTCTGTCTACCTCGCTATTCAAACAACGAGCTTGTACCTTACATTCGAGTCAAAATTTGAGGGACTTGACCTTGAAAAAACATGGAGCACGAGTAGGGGCAAAGATTCATGTAAGCACACTGTTTCGCTGGGCAAAAAAAAAAGGGAGAGGGAGGGGCAAGAAGGTTGATGACTCAAGGGAATACGTAAATTACTGACCTGAGTTGACCCTTGACCCAGGTCAACTCCTGGTTCAGTGATATGTCGTTCCTTGTGGGACTAATCATGGACCAAAAACAAGAGGGATACCTCCTCCCTTACACAAAACGATTTGAGATCTTGGGTTTTTTTTTTTTTTAAAACCTAATATGAAGCGACAAAGACACACAAAAAACCTTAAATTAAAAGTCTCACTAAGAATTAGCCTAAGTACTTAGTCTAGGATTCTAAGTTTAAGTAATCGAGGATGATTATGCTTAGCTTAGAGCTTACAACAATAGTAATTGTTTTATGTTTATGACAGTCCATTACTTTACAGTACACCACTAATGATTATTACGTTTTTTTTTATTTTTACATTCCATTTTTTTGGTAGTTTTTTGTTCGTTTTGTAAATATTTTTTTTGTTTTTTTCATGTATTATAATTTTTAATGAAAAGTCTCAAGACACTTGGTTTGGATTGGAATTTTATGATTTTGTTTTAACGCTCTCTCTTGCACACATCAAGTTGCACACTCACAGAAATCACTTTTTTTTTTGCTAATTATGCCCATTTACGTTTAGTAAATGCCTGACGGAAAGCCTTTGAGTTGTTTTGAATATTGAATACTTTGAATAACGCTGGAACTTGGACTATTATTGATTGTAGCCGACAGTCTACAGTAGTTTTTTGCATCTTAGATTCCCTTAATTAAGGATTTCTTATTATCGAGCGAAAGGAGTCTCGTCCCAGCGCTTCACACGTTAACACCAAGTACAACATGAAATTAATTAATTTGAATTGGTTTAGTTTACATTTGACTTGTTTTGTTTGTAGAGGCAAAAGGGTTTCAATATCTCGTCTTTCCATTCCTGGCCTAAACTTGACACACACAGACCAAAAAAAAGATTAACATAATGATAATATTTAATAAATAATAGGAATCAAACAAAACATTGAGTAAAGTAGGTTCTTTTTTAAAATTAATGTAATTTAGAAATACTACTTAAAATTTAGTTATCTCTAGCTTGACGTTACACTACGAAGTAAGTTGTGTACTTATATCTAAGGCCTTACTTACTAAGTAATATAATACAAAGATCACGAATACCACAGCACTATTATGTTTCCATTCTTTTTGTCGAAATTCTTGTATTTTTCTTTACAGACTGTTTCCCCAAAATGCACGTTGTTCATTTACTTGTATTATTATTTTTTTTTTTGAAATACTTTGAATCGATTGGAAATAATATTATTGCTATTGCATGACTGGTACGGCTAAAATGCTGGAGGGAGACGGCGTTTGTAACACAAAATACACAAGGAATTTCTCTCCAGTACTTTCGAAAAAAAGACACTTTTTTCTTTGAAACACACATTCCATTCCACTTTTTGTCACGTACAGAGAACCCAAACAAATATCCAGTACATAACATAATTAAATATATTAAGGACCTATCCGTATTTTGAATTTGGCGCTAGACGTGCACCTGCTACAGCAAAGACAAAGTTTGACCCTTTCGCTGAGGTTAACGACAAATGTCACATTTGAAGGCAGAGAAGAATAGTAATGCCAAACTGGGCTACGACCTTCAGATCTTGAAACATTCTACCTTCATAGGTACCATGAAATTGACCGTTAAATTGACCCATGCTTGAGATTCATATTCCTTTGAATTCCTGCTTCCAAATGAGTAATTTCTATTAAGCTAAAGCGACTGCCCCCATCAAAATGGTCAAATTCTGCCCATGCTATAGCATGCACGAATATGGCGCCAATTTAAAAATAGGAATAAGTGCTTAAGGGTGATGAACGGAAATGTACTTTTGTAGTATACTGAGCTCGAGTAATCCTCATGGGTGATTACCGTTTTTTTTTCAAAGTGGTGTATTGTACATAATACTAATATCTACTGTACTCACTAAGTTGAAGGTAGCCGTTCAGTTTTAACTTTCCTCATGGTGTGTGTATCCCGTTAAGAAGTACGTAACTAGTTCAGTTATAGTCTTGTTACAGTTCCATTATCATAATATCCATTCATGTTCACGTATATTTAGTATTATTGATCAATATTTAAGAGTAGACAATAATTAATGACGAGAGGCAAGTTTGGGGGAGAGGTCAGAGGTCATTTCTGGCAGAGGTGGGAAGTGTAGGAAAAAGTACAAGGAGAATCAGAAGCATTATTTGTGTCTCAGGGGGGTCTTCATGTATTTCTTCATTTTATTGACTCACTATAAGGCAGCGGTTGTCGTATCAATGGTATTCAAGCTGAAGAAATATCCTAACACCTATGAGGGGGGCGGGGGGTACTCGGAGGGATACCACAGGTATGCTTGTACCTTGGACTCAGTTGAGCAAGGCAGTACATTATTGTATGCTTACAATCAAAGTCCGTGCAGCACGTTGGTTGTGGGTCAGGTGGGTGGAGAGGGGGGTCCCCTCAGGGGTCACCTCCTCCCGCCCACACTGCCCTCTGGATTTCAGTCCTAATAACACCGCGGCCTAACACTCCAAAAAACCCTCCATTCCTTCTCTTCCACTGAACCCCTTGCATATTCTGGAAGGAGGTCAAAACACGTAGTTCCTATTATTTAGACTTAGACTGGGTTCACTGACACACAAGCTCAAGGCGTGCTTTTATTACAAAAAAAATCCCTACGTACCTATAACTTGTAAAGTCTCATAGTCAACCTTAATTAGGACACACTCAGTTCTACATCCTACAGATACATCCACCGGGGTTTCCATGGCCATTCCGGACTTAGGTCCAGAACCAACGTGGGTCCTGGACACCGGGCAGGACGGAACCCGTCCTTCAGCTCTCAGTAAAATACTGACCCACATCCGCACACCACACACCCTCCACTCACTCCCTCTTAATTACGGATCAGTCTAATTGTTCTTGTTTATTTTCAAACAAATTAAAAAGTAATTCTTAGCTTCTAATACTTTGGTTTCGTAATTTGTATTCTGTTTTGCCATATATGCTGGGGCTGAAGTAATATTCTTGTTTTCAATTAAGTAAATTGTGGTGTTGAGTATATTCTTTGCTAAATGCGTATTTTTTTTCCTTTTTTAGTGAAAAGAAAAAAAGAAGACTTAAGGAATGAATGCATAGTTTAGTTTAAATACACTAGCAGTTATTGCAATCAAGGTTCAGGTGTGAGGCGCTTGGTTAGTCTACTTTTGAGTAGTTAGGCTCAGGAAAAATATATAATACAAAGGTGCTAAGAACTAAGGTGGCATCCATGGCCTAAGGACTGCCAGGACAATTTAAGACCCAAAATGGCTTGGCTACTATTCGATTGGACGACAAGGCTTAATCCTCCATTTTGAAATCACACCTGAAATGACCTTAACAATTCCACACAGTTTGCATATTGTACGTAGTGACCCTACTCCCTCCTGGCTACGTAGAGAGTTTGGAATTAAGTATTTATTTTTGCACAAATCGGCAAAGTCACTCTCCGTTTGGAAAACATGTAACAGTGAGCTCAGACATACGCACACACACACACACACACACACACACACACACACACACACACACACACACACACACACACACACACACCTAAGAACCTTATTAGCGGCTAATTTCTCCGTTCGTGGTGAGCTGAGTGCATGGAACAGTAAGCACACAAGCACTGGACTCACCTCTGGAGCTAATCGGTAGTTTAATATTCTCATGAACACATCTTTTTTCCTTTCTTCCAACTTTGCACTTTTTTGGGGGGTGTCGTGAATTCTCCTACTTTTTTTTCGCTTTTATATTTTGCAATTTTTTGAGTTTTTGTCATTCGGGGGGCGCGGGGGAGAGTTTGAATATTGTTTTGTCGCATTTACCTCATTTTTTGTCTTGTCTACTTTGAAAATACAAAGTTTCTGTCTTCTCTCGTCAACATTATACTTAGTAGGTATTTGATTTTTGATTAGGTGCAAGGACTTTTTTTCCTATCATTTCGGCTACCAGTACTTATTCATAGTTATTGATTTTTCTTTGTCTGGGATAATCAGAATATTCCTATCCTTACGTTACAGTTACTTTGACGAAGGTTCAGGCTTCATAAATTCATATTTCGAAACCTGAATAAGCTTACTACTGAAAAAAGAAAGACGTTTATTGTATCATGTTAGTTTGAGTCTAATACTACAAAGAACCAAAACTGATATCATATTTTTCCTCAGTAAAACTGCCTATATTGTCAAAGGTTTGAAGTTCCTTAGGAATCTCACTTAAATGATACAAGGACTATGTTTGGTTTCAAAAGGAGCAAAAGCTGACTCAGTTTAGAACAAGCTGGTAGTTATTCGAATCTTGGATGCAACTTCGAATGTCAGAGTGCCACGTCGACTCAAGGTCATCGGACTCTTCGTCGAAGGTTCTTCATAGTGACCTTGAGCCTGTTCCTCGGCTCCACGACCTTCGAAATTCCATCCTCGACCTTTTAATTCAGGTTTTTGTGCAACCGTTCGTTCCTCAACCCTGAATAGAAGTATCACTTGAATATTGACTGTGCTCTATCCAAAACGTAATAACCCTGGCACAAATGCACCCTTCACACGCGACACGCCACATCCTATTCCCTGAGCCGAGAACCAAAACGTTTCCAAAGTTTCTAATTTAAACTAAAAAATGACCAAGAATTTATATACGTTCCATAAGGTCAACAATTCAGTTTGAAGTATACCCTGCTGATTACTCGTGTGCAAAACTCAACTCCTGTTCATACTTGTTTCCCACTGATCCTAAACACTATCGTTTTGACGTACTCGTTCGTTCACCAAGCTGAGCTAATAATACTTTTTTCTTTTAAAGTTTTAACGATGAAAGAAAATGAAAAGCACATTTGTTGATATTACTTTGATACAAATCAAGCCTCAACCACACGGGAGAGACAAGAGAGTTCCAGCTCGAATCGGAGTCAAGAAGCGGTTCTGGAAGTGTCAGATGCATAGAGGATTTCTCCTGAGACAACAGACGTCGGCACTTATTGGTAGTTTTCGTTAGGCATCATCCCCCGCCCTTGTCCTTCTCACTCATCATTTTGAGATCGTTGAAGAGAATTGCATAAAGTGTGAAATAAACGGGCTTTGATGAATTATTTGGACAGAAGCACTTCCCGCTCCGCTCTGACTCCATATCTCAAACTGAACTTGCCTCAAGCGTGAGAAAGGCTCTGTAAAGCGTCAGCGATTAATAGGAAAGTCTCAATGACCTCTCGTTAGTGAACATGTAGTGTTTTCATCAAGTTTCCATTAATTATTACTTTTTTTTCCATACCTGTAGTAAGTTAATATTTTGATTTCCTCCCATAATGATTCTAATTAGTCTTAACCTACGTTCGTAACGCCTAGCATAAAAAAACTAGCCTAACTCACCAGTCCATACGAAAAAAAAAACACTAGCATTTTTACCACAAACAAAACACATTCTTGAGAATATCAATAACAATTTCCCTGTTAAACCACCAAAAAACAACACATGGGCGTGTGTGCTAGGAATACTAACTATAAAACAGTTCATTGGAATTAAAAAGAATTAATTATTCGTTTGTTTGAACTCAGTATGATTCCTTTTCCTTGACGCTCTTCTATTACCCTATTATTCCAGTTTCCCCCCTGTAATGGATTCCCTCGAGGTCGGGCCAGTCAGCAGTTGAACATTAGCATGTTGCCCGGCTGTGGCTTAACAATTTCGAAGGAATCATGAAGGTCTTCACAAAAAAAGGTGACAAGACCTTGACCTTCTGACCTTAAAATTATTTGTAGCATTTAGTACGAGTCTTATAGGGAATCAGGAATCAATAGTTGAGAACTTTTGACTCGAAAAAAAATACGTAGTATTTTCTTCCTATCTATCTACCTATCGTTTTAGAACCCGACTACATACGAGACCTAAACCTAAGTAATATTTAATTATTATTCTTACGATTTCGAGGATCAAGCGTTTTCAGTTACAACATGGTTTTTCTTTCTTCTAGAGTTTTGTGGCTCGAGAAAAAATGTCTTTCTGATTCAACTTCTTCTTTTTTTTTCAATTTCCCTCTTTAATAATCGACAGAGACGAGGAGAGATTTATGTTTCAAATTAAGATGATTCAAACTTGACCCTCCTGAATGTAGTTATTCTAAATTTAGAGGTTCTTCCCTTCAGTTTCACCAAACAAGTCTTTAGTAGTAATTGTACTCTACAGCAAAAACAACAAGTAAAGAGCCGTATCGCATTGTCATTATTGAAGGCCATCGGACCGGGAGAAAGTACAAACACCTTGGTTTAAAACCGCTGAAACACGTCACACGTGTGTATTTTGATTACTGAACACGTTTTATTGAACACGACCGAAGTTTCTACACACCCAACTACACCTTGCGTCCACTTGTTCAGCATCAAAAGTACACAGGTCTGACTTCCTTCAGAATTTCTCACCGACAGTATTTGTCCAAAATTCCAGTAGGACGATGACACATAGCCTAACTAGGAAAAAATATTTAAAGGAGCCAAAATAGGAATTTAAAAAATTGACCAAAGCATTCCCGTAATTAAATTCATTACACTTCTCACTTTCAAAAAAAATCCCACTAATCACGAGAACCAAAAAAATGCCATAAATTAAAAAGGAAGTATGGAGAGAACAAGAAATTCCAGGATTTCTTTCATTCAAGAACAGTCTTATGAAATTGCGAGATTTCTTTGGTTGCATCGTCTCACCGTAAAATATATAAAAAAAAGAAGCAGCAAACGATGGAACCAAAACTGAGAAGTAAGGGATTTTTGGAATTTGTTCCAAAAAAAAAAGAAGATTTGACAAATATGAAAACATGTATGAACAAAAGAAGGACCTTTGGTCTGACTAAAGACGATGAGTGTTTTTTCTTGGTTTCCTATCCTAACTTACTTACTAATGTATCACTATCACTTGTAGCCTACGGTAGTCAACTGAAAGAATTGGCACACGTTAGAGTTGGTTCCGCTCGACTGGAGTTCGTACGTAAGGGTTTCGGAACTGTACAGAAGTCCTTGTCTACAAGTCACTTTCTATGAACTGTTAGATTCCGGGATAAGGTTTTTGGGGTTTTGGGAGAGGGATTTAGTATTTGCAGGGACAAGGAAGGAAATCTCACCACATCTGACTTACAACAACAGTAGTACGTAACTTAGGAAATTAAGAGCTTAATACTAGGCGATATTCTTCAGGCACCTAATTCACTATAATACAAGTACACAGTTCATAGGCAGAAACGTTTTGCTACTTGGGAACAAGTAGTGACAACAACAAAACAAATGCAGTTTGGCGTAGTAGAGAAGGTACTTATAAAGTCAATTATTACTTTTAAAATGAAAGAGTTTGTGTCAAAAATAATTCTCCATTAATTTGGTATAATTGTAGAGTTTTAGGTACCTAGTTAACTCTCCGTTTTTACGTTTTTTCTTCTTCCTTGCCTTCTTCTGACTCATATGACTCGTACTGGTTGTGATCTGGTACTATAGTGTGAACATATAAGGAGTAACTCGTGGGAGTTAAGTATTTTCCCAACTAGTTACAACTTGAGTTTTCTTACAGAAAAAAATGATCCTCTGGTCATATTTCGTTGTTTTCATTGCATCTGTTTGGTTACTAGGCAGCAACGATCCCAGCCGTTCGAGGAGAGCGAGGACTGGAAAATCCACGAGTTCCATCTGGACCGTGGGGTTGACGAATCACAACAAGGCGTGGAGCCGACTCGTCCACGGACATCTTTGACAAACGGTTCAGAAGACGTTCCGGGCGCTGGGTCTCACTGAAAGAGGGAATAAAATAGGTCAATATAAATATTGAGCACTTTCACAGATTCACAGGTTTATCATTTACAAAGAAATAGATAAATTATACGACATTTTTAATTATTTTAAATTAAATTACTCCGTCATTTTGTAATCTTGAGCATGTGGAAGTGTCAGTTATAAAATAAAGAATTTTTAAATTAGCAATTAAATATTTTTACGAAAATATAAAAAGACGACCCACGACTTTGATCGAAATTTCTGCCCACCAGCTGGCGATTTTTTTTTTCGTAAAGTCGGCGTAACTTTGACCCTAGCAAAAGAGGCTACGTTGACCTTCTACGCAATATACGTGGTTCATCTCAATTTTCTGCTCAAACAAGCAATACAAGATGAATACACATCAATGGAATTTACACCATATTGCCAAAAAAAAAGCACTTTACTCGCAATTTGTTGTAGAAAATGAACGTTTTTTGCTTAGCATTTTGTACTGGAAGCCTTGAATGAACAACAAACCAAGTAACTGCGAGATTGGTTAACTTACCACAACTTGACAACTGAGCAAGCAGATGACTTTCCGTTTCTCGGATTTTGAAGAATAACAAACTCAACTTCATCTCCGGGGTTCAGGTGGTGATGGTCCTTTACTTCCGACATGTGGAAGAACAATTTCTTACCATCTTCCAACTCATATGAGAGAAACCCATAGAGTCCTTCAAGTCAAACAAAAATTCAATTGAGAAAAGTGTTCAATCTGAATTTTAAGACATGGGGATAGATGCCAAATACACTCACCTTTCACAGCTTCAACAGTAGCCCTCATTTTCTTGCGTAGGGCTCTAATATTAACAGCGTTTCGTTCAGTGTTGATTTGGAACTCAACCATTTCACCAGGCTGAACAATTTCTTTTTTATTGAGCATGGACGTAATTCCGAAGGGATAGCCCTGTCCTTGGTCATCCTCCACGAGACCCGTGTACTCACATTGATCTGGATTAGCTCCGCGAACCGGACGAGTGACCGTTCCTTGGAGTAAGGTTGGCAGAATGTCCGGGCGACAAATTGAACCTTTTGGCAATGGCTTGACCATGTCCGCAGCATTCTTCCCACTCACGCTCCCCTTGTTACTCACCACGTACTCCACTTCTTGACCCACTTCCAAAGCTCCGAACTCACCCACAAGTGAACTAAGTGAATATGCCATAAGTCTGAATTAGCAAACCAGCTAAGGTTCTTACTAAATATTGCTATGCACCAAAAACCTGTGAATTTACCTTGAATGGAAGAAAATCTCTCCATCCTGAGCCACGGTTTCAATGAACCCGAACCCATCCTTCAGAGCTGCAATGTAGCCTCTCATGACGAATCGGGGTTGCTTATTGTGTGACCCATTGGAGTCGGAGTTGTTCCGGTACTTGGGATTAGTGGTTCCATTGCTCGTGCTACTCCCACCCGGAAGAGAAGCGGGATTTCCATTCCCATTCATCATACTGTACTTCTCGTCAATTTCAGGTGAGGGATAGCGAGTAGAGGTCATCAATGGAGAGTCAACTGGAGAGTTGGACCCACCGCTGCCGCTCGTGTTGCTTGGGATCAGATTATCCGAAGAGGAGTGGTCCAGTTCCGGGGACGGAGTTAGGATTCGTTGAGCCTCCGATCGGTAGTGGATGGAGGATCCTTGGCTTCCCAACGACGAGGAACAGGTAGTCTCAATTTCGCTTCTGGATGGCGGAGAATTATTTCCAAAGAGGTTGGCAATTGGAGAATCCGGGTCGGCTAGTGGCACTGGTTTCGTGTCAGGACATCCACGAGGGAGAATTTGTTTCGAAGCTCCGAATTTTATCGGATTGTAGTCAATGCTCTCAATGTTCACAGCAATGATCTCACGGGTTCTGCGGACTTGATGAATATCAAAGCTCACCTGGGACATACAAAGTTTGCAGCATGAGAGAGTGAGCAAATTGAAGCGTGCTTAAACCTCCCTTACGTATTCTATTCTACGAAATGCTGCAATTCGTGTACCTATAATTCGTTCGTAACCGGTACGGCAAGTCTAGGATATGTCATGTCAGGTTAAGCCTATATTGAGCTATGCTGGGGCATGTTACGTCATGCTATGATACGTGCCAGCCCTGCCATGTATAACATTTCTGGTGATGAAATACAGAAATATTGGTTGATGAACTGCAGTCTTCCGGTTGTCGCTTCATGCCAATTGACCCTAATTTTGTGCTGCATTTAAGTAGCGCATTCTATTGAACATTGAACCGATTTTAATCTAATTTTGTAAAACGCAGCTTATTTGAAATTGTGCATACGAATCTCTACAGCGTAATGCTTTCTTGTGACTGACCACTTGTCCCATTGTATTGCACGTTTTGGCACAACCTAACCAAACTAAAAATACGGCAGGTTTCTTCCATAGGCTGAGCATTATACAATAGAAATTGTCACGTACGATTTCAAAATATGCTTTCTGGCAGCCAAATTAGGAGCCTAGTTGTGATGCTGAGTGGTAAATATTGGATAGCCTCGAGCTTCAACCTGCGAGCGTTTCAGAAATCTAACCTTTGACCTTACCAGTGGATATCGAAGCTTCCTCAATTATTTATCCTCGAACTTACTTGAAACATAGCCAAAGTTTCACACACAACTAGCTAGCTAGCCGCAGACAGTCCAACAATAACAACTAATAACTGACAATATTATTTGTTATTCTACCGATGACTGAATAGAAATATGTAACTAACCTGTTTGATTGAAAACTAGATCCTAATCCAATCCTCTTTTCAAGCAGCCTAGTCTTCTGCCTTCACTCTCTGGTTGGACTCTTCCGACGCCAAGTAATTAAACAACTCTAACTCGATGCAAGGCACGGGTATGACTGACTCGGCTGTTGTGATTTGTGATTGGCAAAATAAAGCATTACGCAAGAACGAAGGTCAGACTCAGCCAGACCCGAGTACAAGTGAAACTATTACTCGTATGGAACACAGGTTCCTCCACGTTGTATTCTCATGTTATCAGAATCCGAACCAGTCGGAGAAGTCAGAGATGTGTATTACGACACTCAATGTTATGTTGGGGATATCTCGTCTTTCCGAACACTAACGAATAAGTTTGCTCAGGCATTAACAAATGATTACAAAACTCACTAAGATTGTAGAATACAATGTTACCAAATAGCCATAGATGTGTTTGGAGTGATTTAGATATGCAAATCATGGTATACGTACAAGGACCTAGCACCTGTCTTAATATGACCGGGATATTTTTATGCAAAATTCCGAATAATAGGGAGCAGAGCACTTACCATGTTACCCAAAGTGATGTTTTTTAAGCTCTGGCAATCCTTCCATTGGAACGGAATGGTCTCGTGTTGCCAGCCGTTGACACCGTTGAGTTGATATGAGATGATCCCTGGATCTCCATGTTGATCCGAGCAGACAGATCCATTCATCTGACGAATCATGTCACCAGAAGAGACGATCCCTTGGACCAACTTCTCCGTAATATTTGCAGGGAGACCCAGAGTGGCAAGAGAAGGTATAATCCCAGCCAATGCCTCTTGACTCACCCAAGGGGAAGAAGGCTCACGAGCCACGACGCCATGAACACACTTACTCAGCGGAATCTCAAACTGAACAGAACCTGGAGGTAGGTATTTAATACGAATGGCTGTATGACGAACTGGGCTCGTTGCATCTGGAATAATCGTGAATTCCACATCATCCGAAGTTTTGGGTTGACGGTTGAAGTCCAACAATTCATTGAGACGAAAAAATACTTTCTGATCTCTCTCTGCACACGTGATGTATCCCGTACCATCCTGAAGAAACAACAGTCCGTTATTTTTAAAGAAACTATGCAATTGCTTCATATAGATCAAACTCATATGCCTGAAATCATTGAGTTGACCAACTGTGTTAGTCCGATTTTTCTCTCATGCTATTACGCAGATGGTATTTGCTCGGGCTTTTTCGGTTTAACTCCCGCTAGGCAAAATTTTGAAAAACGATAGTTCGGCCAAAAATAGTTTAGAGCATGACAAAGAAGATTTACTTATAACGGTTTTTATAACTAGATCAGTGTCGAGTCACTGGGACTGGCCTCACTCCCGGATCCCGGACCGAGCTGCCAAGTGGAAAACTTTTCT